>JALXFT010002190.1:0-13623 GCA_023376895.1 Aspiorhynchus laticeps
TTTAACATTAATTTGAATTTCTAGTTAGTAATCCTATAGTGATTAGTATATATTAAAGTACAGTATTATACGGTTCTCTGGTATACTTGATTCTGATTGGTCTGTTATAACATCCCAAGATCTGCCAGTTTCTGTAGGCTACAGAAAGCAGGCACTTTTTTTCATGTATTTGGTATCACACCACAGACTTACTTTCCTAATTTCCTGCAAAAGCAAATGCTATTTTGCTTCAAAGTTCTTGAAAACAAAACTGGATGACTTTAGTATTAAAGGTGCAGTATAATATTGACAGTTAGCGGTTGACGTGGGTACTGCAATCCAAATTCAAAATATTGTTTATCCTGACCTCCTTAGCTCATGTGAGTTGCCAGGTTGAGGACAATAAATAGGAACAAGCACAATTGACAATGGAAGACGACGAGCTCTATAGACCATTTCAACGGCTATTCAGCTGTTTAAGGAAGTGACGTCTTTGTTCCTTGGACGTTTCCGGTTAGTGTTCAAGCGTATTCAAAACAATGGCGGCAGGCGCTTGATGCACAGTGGGATTGCGATAATTTATTTAATCCTGCTGTTTAAAATGTCAAAATTAAATTGAGATTCTTGTTGCTTGGTGGTTGGGTGCTCTCTCTGGCCTGGAACTAACATTAATTTATAAATAATTGGAAATGAAAGGGTTTAGATTTCCGAGAAACGCACCTGGATTGCAGCAGTGAAGCAAGAAGGCAGAATGGCAACTAGAAACTCTAGGATATACAGCGCACATTTCCATTCAGGTAAGGAAATTTAATTTTTTTCCATTTGATTATTTGTTTTTCTTTACGTTAATTCTTCAAGTATGATGCAGCATTGTGTTTCCGTCATTGTTTAAATATGCACCTAACGTTTTGATTCTTGTTTACTAAAAAAAGCCAAGCTTTTATTTCCATTTTATTGCCAAGTGTTATGTGGGCTATAATTAAATATGAGTTCATATTAGTTGTCTTGCTATCTTGTCAGCAGATGAACGCAGTGAGTAACACATTATAGAAATGTATACTGTAAACTTGAATGTTGTATAGTGTAACAGTTAACTGTTGTAGTTTACAAAAGGTAACGGTAAACATTTTTTTATCACTTATTAAGCTTGTCTAATGTTAATTTCAACATGTACTGATGTATTAAACAATAATAGTATTATTTTTAAATATTGTGCATTAAATTAAATAATTGTTTTTCTACTTTTGTTTTTTTTAGGAAAGCCATCATCTGTAATGTAAGACACCTTAAGACAGTGAGTGCTACAGGGAGACAGGAAGGACTGCTGGTTGCCCTGCAGTGCCAAACCACATGTGACCATATGATCATTAGGGGTGGCACGGTACATGTATTCATACCGAACCGTCACGGTACAGGCATCTCGGTTCGGTGCATGAGGCCTTACGACGAATACAGGCAGTTCACCTGTTTCAGTGAGGTTTTCAAGTAACGTTACTTTTTTTGTTTGTTCTTTTCAAGTTTCTAGTCTAGATGTCGTCTGCAACGTTGGAGGTGTATTTTGGTGCCTCTTCTTATGAATGCCATCGATGATAACATCAACTGGTAAGTTAATAATGTCAGTTAGCCGAAGTTAACGAACACAGAGAAGCATAATATCTTTTGTACACTGTCACTATCTCAAGTGTAATTCTCTTCAAATGCTATTTAAGTTAGAAACGTGTGTACCAATGTTGTATGTAACTTTAGAGACGGTCCCTAAATTCAGTGAGAGACGTAAAATAAAACCGCGTGCTAACATGAAATACTCAGGAAAACTGAGTTACTGAGTTACCACTGTAAAGTACATCTTTTGTATTTTATTTTCAAGTTTGTGGTCTTGTGGTCATGTCGTCTGCATCGGAGGAGTATTGGAGTCTTTTCCTGTGATTGCCGTCGTAACAGGTGAGCTTTCATCAACTTAACTAATGTTACTAAAGTAGCCAAATTAGCCACGGGCTGCTGTTCTCCACTAACTCGCAGAACGAGTTTACTTTTTAAAGAGAGGAACGGGCTAGCAATATATTAATATAGTAAGTTTTGCTGATAAATATTAAAAATGTGGTAACACTTTACAATAAGGTTCATTAGTTAACATTAACATTAGTTAAAAACATTAGTAAACATGAACTAAGAATGAACAATACTTCTACAGCATTTATTAATCTTAGTTAATGTTAATTTCAGCATTTACTAATGCATTATTAGAATCACAAGTTGTGTTTGTTAACATTAAGAGTTGTGATTGATGATCAGTTAAGCTTTACAGACCATATTGCTACAACGGGCCAGTCCTGCAGATTTACCTTATACAATGTTAGGAAGATTAGGCCCTTCCTGTCAGAGCAAGCCGCACAACTCCTTGTCCAAGCTCTTATTCTCTCCTATTGGACTATTGTAATTCTCTCTTGGCGGGCCTTCCCGCATGTACTAACAAGCCTCTGCAACTGATCCAGAATGCAGCAGCCAGAGTGGTCTGTAATGAGCCGAAAAAAGCTCACGTTACCCCTCTCTTCATCAGATTACACTGCTACCAATAGCCGCTCGTATCAAATTCAAGGTACTGATGTTTGCCTACAAGACCACAACTGGCGCTGCACCAATATACCTAAACTTGCTAGTTCAAACTTATGCGCCCTCCAGAAGCTTGTGTTCTGCAAGTGAACGACGCCTTGTGGTGCCATCCCAAAGAGGTACCAAATCACTCTCACGGACCTTTTCCTGGACTGTGCCCAGCTGGTGGAATGACCTCCCGATCTCAATTCGAACAGCTGAGTCTTTAGCCATTTTCAAAAAACATCTAAAGACACATCTTTTTCGCCAGCACCTGACCAACTAATACTAACACTTACCTATTCTATTCTATTTAAAAAAATAAAAAAATACCTAGCTACGTGTACTGTCAAGTCAAGTCAAGTCAAGTCAAGTCACCTTTATTTATATAGCGCTTTTAACAATACAAATTGTGACAAAGCAACTGCACAATATCAAAATGGGAAAATAGTGTCAATAATGTAAAATGACAAGATTAAACACTCAATTTTCAGTTAAAGGCATTTCATTGTTGAATTCAGTGATGGCATCGTCCAGCTCAGTTCAGTTCAAAAAGTTTCTGTTCAATCAAGTCGACGATATTGCTGGAAATGAAGTGTCCCCAACTAAGCAAGCCAGAGGCGACAGCGGCAAGGAACCAAAACTCCATTGGTGACAGAACAGAGAAAAAAACCTTGGGAGAAACCAGGCTCAGTCGGGGGGCCATTTCTCCTCTGGCCAGACGACACAGCAGTTCAATTCCAACTGCTGCAAAGTCAGATTGGATGGCTCAACAGGTTCCCGAGGTCTTTTCCTGATGGCTCTCTAGGTGACGGGGTCCTCACTGGGGGTCTGTCTCTGGGGCTCATCTAGGTGTCCTGGTCTCCGCTGACGTTCAGGGCTGTTGTAGAGGTCGTCTCTAGGTGCTGATCCACCATCTGATCTGGTGACTGCAGTGACCTCGGAATAAGAAAGAAACAGACTAATATTAGCGTAGATGTCAATCTTTTTACGATGTAACAAGTACATCATGTGTTATGGGAAGTGTTCCTGGTTCCGGTTGATCTAATTAATGCAGCCTAACAATCCTTTAACGGATTTGAATAATAGAAGTGTATTAGTGTGTTATGTGTACGCCAGGTTAAAGAGATGGGTCTTTAATCTAGATTTAAACTGACAGAGTGTGTCTGCCTCCCGAACAGTGTTTGGTAGATTGTTCCAGAGTTTGGGTGCTAAATAGGAAAAAGATCTGCCGCCCGCAGTTGATTTTGATATTCTAGGTATTATCAAATGGCCAGAGTTTTGAGAACGCAGCAGACGTGAAGGACTATAATGCGATAAGAGCTCGCTCAAGTACTGAGGAGCTAAACCATTCAGGGCTTTATAAGTAATTAACAAGATTTTAAAATCTATACGATGTTTAGTAGGGAGCCAGTGCAGTGTTGACAGAACCGGGCTAATGTGCTCATACTTCCTGGTTCTAGTAAGAACTCTAGCTGCTGCATTTTGAACCATCTGTAATTTGTTTATTAAGCATGCAGAACAACCACCCAATAAAGCATTACAATAATCTAACCTTGAGGTCATAAACGCATGAATTAATATTTCTGCATTTGACATTGAGAGCATAGGTCTCAGTTTAGATATATTTTTAAGATGAAAAAATGCAGTTTTACAAATGCTAGAAACGTGGCTGTCAAAGGAGAGATTACTATTAAATAGCACACCTAGGTTCCTGACTGATGACGAAGAATTTACAGAGCAGCCATCAAGTGTTAGACAGTGTTCTAGGTTATTACTTGTGGGGGTTTTAGGTCCGATAATTAACACCTCTGTTTTTTCAGAATTTAGCAGTAAGAAATTACTCATCATCCAGTTTTTTATATCGACTATGCATTCCATAAGTTTCTCAATTTGGTGTGTTTCACCAGGCCGTGAAGAAATATAGAGCTGAGTATCATCAGCATAACAGTGAAAGCTAACCCCGTGTTTCCTAATGATATTTCCCAAGGGTAACATATAAAGCGTGAAAAGTAACGGCCCTAGTACTGAGCCTTGAGGAACTCCATACTGCACTTGTGATCGATATGATACCTCTTCATTCACTGCTACGAATTGATGGCGGTCAGATAAGTACGATTTGAACCATGCTAATGCACTTCCACTAATGCCAACAAAGTTTTCTAGTCTATTCAAAAGAATGTTGTGATCGATAGTGTCGAACGCAGCGCTAAGATCCAGTAGAACTAATAGAGAGATACAACCACGATCAGATGATAAGAGCAGGTCATTTGTAACTCTAATGAGAGCAGTCTCAGTACTATGATACGGTCTAAATCCTGACTGGAAATCCTCACAGATATCATTTTTCTCTAAGAAGGAATATAACTGTGAGGATACAACCTTTTCTAATATCTTTGACAGAAAAGGGAGATTCGAGATCGGTCTGTAATTAACTAGATCTTTGGGGTCAAGTTGTTTTTTTAATGAGAGGCTTAATAACAGCCAATTTAAAGTTTTTGGGGACATATCCTAATGACAATGACGAATTAATAATAGCCAAAAGAGGATCTATGACTTCTGGAAGCACCTCTTTTAGTAGTTTAGATGGAATAGGGTCTAACATACATGTTGTTGGTTTAGATGAATTAACAAGTTTATACAATTCTTCCTCTCCTATAGTAGAGAATGAGTGGAATTGTTCCTCAGGGGATCTATAGTACACTATTTGATGTGATGATATGGCTGACGGCTGCATGGTTACAATTTGATCTCTAATAGTATCGATCTTGGAAGTAAAGTAGTTCATAAAATCATTACTGCTGTGCTGTTGGGAAATGTCAACACCTGTTGATGCTTTATTTTTTGTTAATTTTGCCACTGTATTGAATAAATACCTGGGGTTATGTTTGTTTTGTTCTAAAAGAGACGAAAAGTAATCAGATCTAGCAGTTTTTAAAGCTTTTCTGTAGGATAGGGTACTTTCCCGCCAAGCTAAACGAAATACCTCTAGTTTTGTTTTCCTCCAGCTGCGCTCCATTTTCCGGGCTGCTCTCTTTAGAGTGCGAGTGTGCTGATTATACCACGGTGTTGGACTCTTTTCCTTAATCTTCCTTAAGCGTAAAGGAGCAATTGTATCTAAAGTGCTAGAAAAGAGAGAGTTCATAGTTTCTGTTACATCATCAAGTTGTTCTGAGCTGTTGGATATGCTAAGGAATTGAGATAAATCAGGAAGATTACTTACAAAGCAGTCTTTTGTGGTAGAAGTGATGGTTCTACCATATTTATAAGAAGGAGTTGAATTTACAGCTTTAACTATATGGAGTTTACACAAGACTAGATAATGATCTGATATATCATCGCTTTGCTGCAGAATTTCAACACCATTAACATCAATTCCATGTGACAGTATTAAATCTAGAGTATGATTTCGACTATGAGTAGGTCCTGAAACGTGTTGTCTAACCCCAATAGAGTTCAGAATGTCTATGAATGCTGATCCTAATGCATCTTTTTCATTATCAACATGGATATTAAAATCACCCACAATTAGGACTCTATCTGCAGCCAGCACTAACTCTGATAGAAAATCAGCAAATTCTTTAATAAAGTCTGTATGGTGCCCTGGTGGCCTGTATACAGTAGCCAGTACAAACGTTACGGGGGATTTATCATTAATACTTTTTTCTCTAGATAATTTTATATGAAGCACCATTACTTCAAAGGAGTTATACTTAAAGCCTGTCTTCTGAGAAATACTGAGAATATTGTTATAAATTGTAGCAACACCTCCCCCTTTGCCTTTTGGACGCGGCTCATTTTTGTAACCGTAATCTTGGGGGGTAGACTCGTTTAAAATAATGTATTCATCTGGTTTTAGCCATGTTTCTGTCAAACAGAGCAAATCTAGGTTATGATCATTAATCAAATCATTTACAAAAAGTGCTTTTGTAGAAAGGGACCTGATATTCAGTAAACCAAGTTTTATCAATTGTTTCTGTGTATTGTAAACATTTTTTATTTGTTGAACATCAATTAAATGGTTACTCATAAATAGTTTTTGACGTTTTCTGTATTTTCTAGTTCGGGGAACAGACACAGTCTCTATAGTGTGATATCTAGGTGAAGGAGTCTCTATGTGCTGAGAATTAACTGACTTCTGTGACGTGAGGCGGCTAGCAGACGGTCGGTTTAGCCAGTCTGTCTGCTTCCTGACCTGGGCTCCAGTTAGTCAAGTATGAACTCTAAGACTATGTGCCAAATTTCTAGAGAGAATAGCGGCACCACCCCAGGAGGGATGAACACCATCTCTTTTCAACAGGTCAGGTCTGCCCAAAAACTCGTCCAATTGTCTATAAAACCTATGTTGTTTTGCGGGCACCACTTAGACATCCAGTCATTTAATGATGACAGTCTGCTATGAATCTCATCACCCCGGTAAGCAGGGAGGGGGCCAGAGCATATTACAGTGTCTGACATCGTACTTGCAAGTTCACACACCTCTTTAACATTATTTTTAGTGATCTCCGACTGGCGATGTCGAACATCATTAGCGCCGGCGTGGATAACAATCTTACTGAATTTATGTTTAGTATTAGCCAGCACTTTTAAATTTGCCAAGATGTCAGGCGCTCTGGCTCCCGGTAAACAATGGACTATGGTGGCTGGTGTCTCTATTTTCACGTTCCGTACAATAGAATCACCAATAACTAGAGCACTTTCACCAGGTTTCTCAGTGGGTGCGTCACTGAGTGGGGAGAACCTGTTTGATGTTCTGATCGGAACGGAAGAGCGGTGTTTTGACCCGCGACTATGCTGCCTCACAGTCACCCAGTTGCCCTGCTGCACAGGCGCTAATGCCGGAACCGAACAATGTACAGGAGTCCCTGAGCTAGTCACATCCAAAGCAGTATCTACAGCCCTCACATTCTTACTGTCCTCAACTAAAGTTTGGATGCGTGTCTCTAGTTCTAAAACCTTCTCTGTCAGCCTAACTATTTCCCTGCATTTATCACATGTGAATCCCTCATCGCCGACAGAGAGAGATAAACT
This sequence comes from Aspiorhynchus laticeps, assembly GCA_023376895.1. Lineage (NCBI taxonomy): Eukaryota > Metazoa > Chordata > Actinopteri > Cypriniformes > Cyprinidae > Aspiorhynchus > Aspiorhynchus laticeps. The sequence goes on from JALXFT010002190.1 coordinate 7,600, forward strand.
ATACATGTGGCAGACTGTGCAAATAACAATAGCAGGAGAAGAAGCCATTACTCACCGTGATTGATGAATGATACCAACTTAACTTACCACTTACCACCTACCACTTACCACTGTTGTTTGATGAACTCGTGAAAAACGGAGCGAGAGAGAAATGAAAACGGAGCGAGAAAAAAGAATACAATAATAGGCGCGAATAGCAACGCGAATGGAAACGCGAGTGACAAGCTAACGCACTACACTCGCGGTTTTTGAAGCGAGCGATCAAATTAGTTTGATAGATAATACCAGAAATATGGTGGGAAATTAAGTTATATATTATCACTTTAAACAACAGAGTGAAAGTAAGGTACAGATTCAATAAAAAAAGCAGAGCTACAATCACAAACCGCACAGCAGCACAACAGACAGAAACAGACTGAAGCAATCGAACTGTGACTCAGATTACTTGTGTACTGTGCTAGACTAACTGAGACTTGTCATGGCACGTGTATACTGTTGCTCTCTCGATGGTCTGATTGCTTCTATTGTTCTCCTCATTTGTACGTCGCTTTGGATAAAAGCATCTGCTAAATGATTAAATGTAAATGTAAACATTAGTTGATGCACTGTGAACTAACATGAATAAACAACAACTGTATTTTCATTAACTAACATTAAGAAAGATTAATAAATAGTGTAATAAATGCATTGTTCATTGTTTGTTCATATTAGTTAATACATTAACTAATGTTAACAAATGACACCTTATTGTAAAGTGTTACCAAAAATGTTTATTTTATTAAAAATGTTTGTATTACTGTACGGTAGTTTTTTTTCTGATCATAAACTATAGTAACACTAATAGGGTGTTGTGACTCTGTCTGTTACAGGATATTTCTCCAAGCAAAAACAGAATCCTGAATATGAGGGCAGAATCATTATACAGCCAGCTGTCCATTTTACAGAAATGCAGAATTAGGTAACCCAAAATACATTTTGTTTTACATTGCATTTACATTTACGCATTTGCCAGATGCTTTTATCCAAAGCAAGTTATATTATATTTAAAGTAGGGAGCACAGGGCACAACCTAACACTGTTAAAATTTCTTAGTTTGTGTAAATCCACATGGGGTTCGAGTATAATTTTTTTATACACTTTAATTTCACACTTGTCTAGTACAAATATGTTGCGTTGTTTCATAATTACAGTGTATATTTTTTTCATTATTTTTCATGACAGCATGCCCCGTAGGTGGGGTACATTGTAACATGTGAGGGGCACGTTGTAACATAACCATATGACAGCTTAAAATGTTATCGGATCTAATGAAAAAATATACAAGACAAACTAAAATATTTAGTCAATAAAATCAAATCAGAGGATCACGTGACCCCTCGATGGCGATGCAGGCTTAGTCTTTCACTCCGCTCACTTTGCCACATATTTTACGATCCTGTCAGTAAAATTTAAACCACTCTGCATTGGACCCATCATGAGTGCTAAGGCAGACAAAGGGGATCGGAAAAGAGAGATTGTGCAATCGCCAATGAAGAAAAAAATTCAGAGATTCAGCCATCTCCAGTGAAGACCTCGACGATGCTATTGCTAGCCGCATTGAACTAGCATTTAAAGAACACCAAAGCACTTTGAATTCGGTTGTGAATTCGGCAGTGAGAGATGCTATGGACTCGGTGCTGATTCCAGCATTGCGCGAACTGCGTGAGGACATACAAGCGACCAACAAGTCTGTTAAAGAGCTAAGAGAGGAGTTTGAGGCCATAGTTACCACGGCGAAGCAGACACGTGACCGCGTTGATTCTGTTCAGGCAGCGGCGTGTGAAGATAAGAGAACAGTCACGGACTTAAAGGATCAGCTGTAGCGACTCACCGAGAAGATGACAGATATGGAGGACAGGTGTAGGAGGAACAATGTAAGACTGGTGGGGCTCCCAGAAGGGATGGAGGGTAACGACACAGCTGGTTTCCTCAGAGCTAATCTTTCCAAGTGGATTCCTTCCTTGAGGGGCCGTGACATTGAGATTGATCGGGCGCATCGCGTGTATGACGGAGGGAGGGACTCCGATCGGCCGCGCACTCTCATCTTCCGTGTACTGAGATGGCATGACAGATCAGATATCCTAAAAGGTGCTCGGCAGGCTTACCCGGTGAAATGTTCACAGAGCAATGTCACACTGCTATTTTTTCCCGACTTTAGTCCGGCTACAGTGATCAGGAGAAAGGCATTTGGTCCGGTTTTGAAGAAGATGACAGCGCTTGGTCTCCAGCCCTTCCTCATCTATCCGGCGGTAATTAAGCTACGGCACAAAGGGGAACAGAGAAGCTACGATTCCCCTCAGAAAGCGGAGGATTTTATCAGCTCCATGTCTCAGCAGAAGTCGTATGCCACGGCTCTGCGGGGGGACGACGGGGAAGCAGCGGCTGCTGTTTCTCCAGTTCGACGGGAGGGGCGTGACGGCCGGGATGGTCTTGGTCCTAGCTGCCCAGAAGGGGATGATAGCAGGATGAACATGGACGCTTGCTAAACCTATTTTTGCGTTTTCTTCTCTCCTACTGGGATATTGTCCTTATTTATCCGGTACAAAGATCTCTTTGGTGGTAAGACTGACACTCCCCTTTTTTCTTTTTGGAGGGGACTAATGGAGAGTAGGTTTAAATAATAAAAAAAAATGTTTTGGCTGCGTGAGCCTTTCGGAGACATGTCTTGCGTTGGAGTGGATCGGTCACGAACTATCACTGTTTTTTGTTGCTCAGTCAGACCTATGTTCTCGGTAATGTGCGGTCTGAGTTGTTCTTTGTTTATGGTTGTGGGTTGTTCATATTTTTATGTTGTTGTTTTTTTTTTTTACAGCAGACATTTATACTTTTATGTATTTTACCTTATTTCTAAAGGGATTTTTCATCTAGGAGGTTTGGTATCTAAAATGCACATCAGCGTTTACGTGTTATTTATAGAATGGAAGTGCTTCTGTTTTTTTTCATTTATTGAGTACAATCTTGGGATTATGAATATTCAATGCATACTCTAAATATTTTATCACTGAATGTGAATGGTTTAAATTCTGCTGTTAAACGAACCCATGTGTTAGAATATTTACACCGTAAATCTATTTCCTGTGCCCTAATTCAAGAGACACATTTAAAACAATCTGACGTGGCACGTTTCCAGAATAAGTATTATAAATTAGCAGCTTTTTCTAGCGCTCAAAATAAAACTAAGGGGGTGCTTATCCTTGTTAACAGGAAGTTAAATTTAACGATTGAACACCTTGGTAGTGATGAGAAGGGTAGATTTGTTTTTATCCGATGCAAAATGATTAAATGTAAATGTAAATGTAAAATATATAATAATAGGTTAGCATTGGTCTCTATTCATGGTCCGAATGAGACAGACAGTACATTCCTTACACAGATTCCAAAACTCTACTTGAGGAGATTGATTGCCCTCTAGTGGTGGGTGGTGATTTTAATGCTGTCATAAATCCTGCTTTAGATAAATCTCAATCTGATACAACAGCCAATCCATCCTCTAAATTATTGAATAAATTTATCACTGAGCTCAACTTAATCGATCTATGGAGAATTCAGAATACTAAGCTAAGGACTTCACTTTTTTTTCTAATAGACACAAGACTTTCTCTAGGATAGACTACATATTTCTCAGCCCATCTTTAATTTCGTCTAATTCCTCCATCTCTATATTACCAATTTTATTATCTGATCATTCTGCTATGTTGTGCAGTGTTCCTCTTTCCGATGTTAAAGCCAAGTCCCCTAGATGGTGCTTTAACATATCATTATTAAGTAATCAGACTTTCATTACTTCTCTAAAAGAATATATTAAGGAATTTCTTTAAATTAATATGCCCTCTGATGTGGATCCTCAAATACTGTGGGAAACGACTAAGTGTGCTATACGAGGTTTCTGTATATCTTTCTCTTCTACTCTCGCCAAAGCGAAAACTCACCAGTTTACACAATTAGAAAATAAAATCCAATCATTACAAAACCTACAAAAACAATTTTTTTCTGAGCAACAGGCTACACAGCTGTCCTCTTTAAAAGAAGAATATGATTTACTTTCACACTCAAAGGCGGAATTTAATTTACATAGGACTAGACAAAAATATTATTTTGATTCAGAGAGACCTAGTCATTTATTGGCCCTTAGGTTGAAAGAATGCGAATCTAAGGCATATATTAGCGCAATAAAATCATCGGATGATCAGGTCACCACGAACCCTGTGGCAATTAATGACATATTTAAAGGTTTTTACACAAATCTGTATAAAGCCGAAACAGATTTTGATGAACCAATTTGTAAGCAGTATCTAGATAAATTGGAACTGCCTCGGATCTCACAGATGGATAAAGAATCTTTGGAGGCCCCATTAAGTTTGGAGGAACTCCACGTCTCTTTAAAAAGCCTTCAAAAGGGCAAATCGCTGGTCTAGATGGTCTCCCCCCTGAATTATATTTAGAAATTTGGGATTTGGTAGGGATACTTATGCTTAACTCATTTAATTTTGCAATTGAACATGGGGTATTTCACAGAGATCAAAAAAGATCACAGATTTCATTACTTCTTAAAAAAGGGAAAGATCCATTAGATTGTTCCATCTACAGACCGATTTCGCTTATCCCATGTGATCTAAAAATCTATGCTAAAGTTTTTGCTTCTCGTATGGAGAAGGTAATTCTCAGTCTGATCAAGGAGGACCAAACTGGTTTCATCAAGGGGCGCAATGCGTCTGACAATATGCGTCGACTCCTTCATATTCTTGACTTTGCGGACTCCCACCAAACCCCTTGTGCGGTCTTTTCACTTGATGCAGAAAAAGCCTTTGACAGGCTAGAGTGGAATTATATGTGGGCAGTTCTGCAATGTTTCGGCTTCGGTGAACACTTCGTTTCTATGATTAAGACATTATACCACTCACCTGCAGCATCAGTCATAACTGGTAATATTATTTCCCCCCATTCCCTTTACAGCGGGGAACGAGGCAGGGGTGTCCGCTTTCCCCCTTATTGTTTTGTCTATCTCTTGAACCCTTAGCGCAAGCCATCAGGAAATCTGAAGTATCGATTAAGATTCATGATCATAATCATAGTATTTCATTATACGCTGATGATATTATTCTATATTTAGACCACTTTGATGTTTCAGTCTCTAGTATAATTAAGGAATTTGATAATTTTAGTAGCCTATCAGGATATAAAATGAATTGGAGCAAATCTGCTTTAATGCCAATTAACAATGTTAAAGTTAATTTTTCTATTCCCTCATTTATCCCTATTAAGGAATCTTTCATCTATTTGGGCATTACCATATATAAAAACATTCATAAGATTGCCAGAGACAATTTTAATAACATTTTAGTTAAGGTCAAAAATGGCATTCAAAGATGGAAGAATCTTAAAGTCTCTCTCCAAGGAAGAATCTCCACTGTTAAGATGAATTTGTTGCCTCGATTTAATTTTTTTTTTCTCTATGCTACCACTTTCTCCCCCTCCAGGTTACTTTAAGGAGATCAACTCCATAATTTCTAAGTTTATCTGGAATGATAAATGTCCCAGAATTAAACTTACCACATTACAACATCCTAATAGCGCAGGAGGACTGGCTTTACCAAATTTTGAATTATATTATTGGTCGTTCCAGCTTAAAGCTCTTCATAATTGGGTTGATCCTCAATCTACAGTTTCATGGAGGGTGATTGAAGCTGACAAGGTTAAACCAAATAGACTTCAAGATATTCTATTTACTGGCACAGGAAAAAAAGGGGATAAATAAATTTGGTCCGGTTGTGGCCAACTCTATTAAAATCTGGAAAAGATAGGAGGACCCTTCAAATTTTGTAACAGTACACCTTTATGGCACAATTTTAAATTTGTATGCGGAAATCGTCCATTTGTCCAACCTCTTGGTCCTCTTTGGGACCAAATTTTGATCAAATTATGTCTACCAGCTTCCGCATATTTTGTCTTTCTTCAGTTGCTTTCTGCTCTCAAAGCGTAATGGCG
>JALXFT010002191.1:0-107500 GCA_023376895.1 Aspiorhynchus laticeps
TTTATCGAGCCATGCTTGAAAGTCTCATTCGCTATGGAATCACAGTCTGGTTTGGAAACTTGTCTGTTCAACTGATAAACAAATTGGCTAATATCCACAAAACAGCCATGAAAATCATTGGAATAAAACAATATGAGCCTATACAGACTTTATATGAACAAGCAGTGTTGAGAAGGGCGATAAGTATTAGCACTGATCCCGATCATCCTCTTTTTAGCGAATACCAGCCGCTGCCATCAGGAAAGAGACTGAGAATGCCTATGTGTAAAACTAATAGACTGAAGTTATCATTTGTTCCTGCCTCGATAAAAATGTTGAATTCTAACAAGAACAACGCACCTATAGCACATTAGCACTTTACTGTGTTTTGTATTTATATTACACATTGTTGTATTTTAATGTATGCTCTTAATTGTTTTTATTTAATGTTTTGTCTATTATTGTATGTAACTTGTCTGGAGCAACACTGTAGCACTTTGCCCAAGACAAATTTCTCTTCGGGGACAAATAAAGTTCATCAACATCAACATACATCACCAGAGAGAAGTCTGACGTTTTCACTAGAAGATCCAGTTATGAAATTTTAGTGAAACTGTATGAGGTCAATTAAAAAAATAAAATGAAACATACATGGATGAAATGTTCACAATAAGATATATAACATGCATTTGGAAAATATACAGTATTGAATTTTCATTGCACGAGGATGAATTTGAATTTGTAGCTTCTGGAAGAAGACCATCAAAGCACCTTTTATTCAGATCTTCTTTCCTGCGTAAAACAAAGTCCGCTGTGTGTTGCTGGTGTTATAGTCGTATGTTTGAAAACGATTACCCTTAACGTTAGTGTAGATTGTGTTAGACAGCTGATGGTGTTTACTTCAGTGTCGCAGCTTTGCAGCAGTTTTTCTATTGTCTCGAAACCTTCATGTGTCAGATGGAAATGTCTGGGTTACTCAGTGGGCAGCAGGGCTAACAAGATTTCTCTGAATGTATGTGTGGCACATATCACAGGGCTCTAGACTCATTCTTCCCACTGGTCGCACTTGTGCGTCTAACTTTCTCAGTTGGTCGCACGAGCACATCATTTGGTCGCAATTATTATTATTTATTTTTTTGATACTACATTCGATTAATCAATGCATGCTGATGAACTTTTATCATAGTTTATAGTTATATGGAAACGAAAGTGTTCAACATTCAACCCGTTCTTTTTCATCAGTATTATTTGTGATTTAAATTTTGTGACATGAATTCCTCTTTTCGTGCACTTTCACTTTCACGATCTTGATGTCACGCTTTACAAGAAAAGATAATTGTCTGTTTTGCTTATATCTATACACCTTTCACTTTTTAAGACTAAAACAAAAGATGGATTCATTGTTATTCTTAATTAAAAAGCACAACAACAATAAAACAGTAAGTTACAATGACAAACTAGCTTACATAACATTTATTAACAAAAACGAATAAGAGGAGGCATGGCATAGGACACATCACATGCTGTATTATACCGACTAATACATAACAGAATGTTTAGCAAACACTGAGGAATCAAATAATAATAATATAAAAAAATAAGAAAAGCCTCCATAGTGTAACGTGAAGTAAACAGCAAAGATAACAAGCTTTTCAAAGTAAAACTAAACTGTCTGTCGCTGACAGGACTTGCATGTTTTCTCTACAAGAATACCAACATGTTCACCTTCTCTGGTTTAAGAAGCGGTCTTTTACTTTAGTTTGAAAACCAAATCCTCCATTGCGCTCCGTCCGCTGTGCGCACCTTCGCGCTTGTGCACAATGGCAATGGGCACAATGGGCGCGCACTGCTCCCGCTCTGCATATGCGCCGCTTCTGCGCTGCCTCTGCTTACGCGTGCGGTGTGAAACGGGCGTAAACCAGGCTCTACTGAAGCGCTCGCACTGAAACCACCTCTCTTCACGTGATCAGTGAAATCTTTCTCCTGCTACAATGTGCCGCGGCTCTTCTGCGCAGACGCTTTGGAGCAGCGCAGACCATGCACTCGCACAAGTGCGACCACGTCAATTTTTTTACTCGCACACTCTCAAAAAATGGTCGCAGTCTAGAGCCCTGTATCAACATGTTTTCATGTGACTGGAGAACAAGTCCATATTGACTGGGTCCATCTGTGTGTTCAAGGGTTGGCAGGAGGTTGAAAGAGAGGTCTACCCTGTTTGTAACAACATGCCTGATCGTTTTTCACAAGAATCTCTAAAACAATGATGAGTAGACTGTCATGTTCATTCAGGCAATCCTTTCAAAGGATTCTCGATACATGCTCCTCCGAGATGAGGAAGTATGACGAGATTAACATAAAAAATGAATTCCTTCCTTTGATTAAGTGAGATCGAACCATAATCAGTTTATGAAATAGTTTTATGAAATCAGAGCTGTGGTCTAGCAGTTAGCGCACAGACGTATTGTGCTGTGCTGCCTATGCGGGCAGTGAAATCCAGCTCACAATAATACAAATGACCCCAAAACCTCTCTCGTTTCTCTTTTTCTCCATTCTTGGCTTGATGTAGGTCAGAAAAGCCATTTGAAACATCATGTTATCACATTTTTGTGGATTAGTGTCTGATTTTTGTCCCCCACTCACCCAATCTCAATACACTCAATTGTGTTCACATTGCTGCCCCCTGGTGGTAAGAATGAAGAACATGATGGGTTTGCTATGTCATTACTTATTCATAAGCAACTGTCTAGCTTGGCTCTCTGATTTTCCTGAAAACTCACAAATCGTTAACAGTAATCACTATTATCATTTTTAATGAACCATAACCCCTAAAAGGGAAAACATAACTGTTTATGCTGCAAACATGAATGATATCTGGTCAAACAATGAGCATTTTTGAGCTTAGATGTGGAATTAATCATTTTAAGCAACCAAGCATATGATTTTCAAATAAAACAAGCAGTAAAAAACCATAGCAGTGAGTTTTGCATGGGGAAGCACCACTCATTTTGTTGAAAATGTAAAAATGTTGCAACTTCTGCAGCTCTGTGGATGTGTGAAATATGCTAATGGTTTTCTTTCTGTTTTCTTGTCTTGCAGCTGAACTGGAGTTTGTTCAGATAATAATCATAATTGTGGTGATGACTGTAATGGTAGTTGTGATCATCTGTTTGCTGAACCACTATCGGCTGTCGGCCTGGGCCTTCCTCACACGCCATAGCCAGGCCCGTCAACGAGAGGAGGGCATGCAGCCGGTAAGTGTGTATGTGTGAGTGTGTGTGTTTTGCTCTGAGTGGGTGTAGAGTTCCTATTCTTTTGGTTGATCACCATGTGTGTGACTTTGTGACCGTGTTCATATGGGACTCAGCAAAGTGCGTGCCAGCTTCAGGGTCTTTGTGTCGGTACACCTGCACAAATGCATTATGTAGTTACTAGGGATGGGTCAGGGTGGTCGACTGGCTCCATTAATGAGGTTGACTTGTGCCTTAAATAATTTTTATTATGCATTATAATCCACAGGTCTCTGTTTTCTGTGGTAGTTTTGTGCTATAAAAGGTTAGAGGTATCCATATTTCATTAAGAAACACGTCTGATAGTGGACTTAATGCTAAACCAACCTAATCATACAGGGTTTTGTCTTTTATACAACACACAAACTAGTTTATTTTGGAAATGCATAGTTCTGCACATCCCTGGTTCTTCTTTATGTTGATTTACATCCTGTAGTTGAGAGTGAGACATGCTCGTCTAGACTGCAGTCGATTTCACCTCCCAGAACGAGAGAGAGAGAGTCATAAAAAGATATGAAGGTGAAGATGTGATTTAGGAGCAGATGCAGAGCTTGAAAGGAACCAAGCTCTTATCAAGCTCATAAATTTCGACAACAGTACAGTTTCTACAGCTGCATGTTTAGAGGCCACAAGACTAACCAGCGGTCTTGAATTAATAATGCATGATATTAATGTTTTCTAGTATTTACTGCATGTGCATTTAGATCAACTTTTCTGATGCCTGGAGCAAATTAGATTATTTGTTTTCTACCCAAACTCAAAACTCTAATGCATGGGATGAAGTAGATTGTATGTCTTGTTCTTAATGCATGACTCACATCGGCCTCTCTTTTCTGTATCATAGGACGGCTGTGCATGGCCAACAGATAGTTTGGTGATGCAACAAGGAGCCACTGAGGTTAGTTAACTGACATGACCTATTATTCAACCTTTCTGCAAAATATTATTCATTGCTTTTATGTTTTACTGTCATGTTTATGGCTGGGCAACATAGCTAAGAGCTAATAGAACGAAACTCACTATTAGGGCTGGGCAAATAAAAAGATTTTTCGATTAATCGTTTTTTTTTTTTAAAAAACGCGGTGTTTTCATCTCCTGCCGTCTCACTATATGATGATATTAACACACTGCTGCTCTGAGAGTCATTTCATTAGCATTTTACAGTTTAATTTGAGAAAACTACCGTCATATCACATGATACACAGCAGCTGCAAGTTCCTCACGGCAACCTGTCAAAATAAAAGTTTAGTTTAACGTTAAGAGCAGTCTTAAGACTCAATGCTACTACTACTAATAAATATTAATAAATCTTTATTTTTAAAGGAATAATCCCATTTGTTTTCTTTTTAATTTGAACAGTAAACCTCTGTTGTGCAGCACTTTGTTTGCCAAAAAATAAAAGGGTTTAATTTTCATTTGATTAGGATAAATTAAATTAATGTTTTATGCCTTCATCTGATTACCAGAAAAATTAAGAAAATTTTATAGGGCCCTATTATTGTTTAAGAAAGGACCCTATACAAAAAAAAAAAATAGGTTTAAAATACAGGCATGTGGTTCTTAATTTCTTTTTATTAATTCACCATTTGTAAACTGATGTTTACTGTTAATTTTTTTAGAAATATCAATAGTTTTTGTATTAATACTATATTCACTGAATGTAATCAAAAAATCGAGAATCGAATCGAATCGAGAGCTTGCGAATCGAAATCGAATCGAATCGGGACATCTGAATCGATAGCCTGCCCTACTCACTATATTTCGCCCTTTCAAGGGCAATCAATATATTTCAACATTTATGCTGTGAAATTACTATATTTACACTAAATAAACACAATGATATCCGTTTTGCTATATACAACAATATAACAGTGCATAGTAATAAAGAACCATACACTACTGTTCAAAGGTTTGGGGTCTGAAGTTAATACTATTATTCAGCAAGGATGCATGAACTTTCTATCAACCAAAGAATCCAGAAAAAATAAATTATTTCACAAAAATATGAAGCAGCACAACTATTTCTGACATTGATAATAATAATCATGTTTTTGGAGCAGCAAATCAGCATATTAGAATGATTTCTGAAGGATAATGTGACACTGAAGACTGGAGTAATGATGCTGAAAATGTTGCTTTGATCACAGAAATAAATTACGTTAAATTGTATTCAAATAAAAAAGTTATTTTAAATTTTAAAAATATTTCTAAATATTGCTGTTTTTACTGTACTTTTGGTCAAATAAGTGCTGTACTTTTGAACTATTCATCAGAAAATCATGAAAAAAAGTATCACAGTTTCCACCACAATATGAAGCAGCACAACTGTTTTCAACATTGATAATTATAATAAATGTTTTTACTGATTTTACTGTATTTTTGGTCAAATAAATGCATCCTTGAGGCACATAAGACACTTCTTTCAAAAACATTAAAAAAAAAAAACTTTTGAACAATATTGTATATTGATTGTATAATTAACTAATTCTATAATTAGCCTGGCTGCATGTTTGCATAGACCTTATTGCATTTTTTTATTCTTGGGTTAATTTCTAATAAGGTTTATTTTCTTCCTTCTCTATGTTCAGGTGATGTATGGGCCACGGAGCGGAGACCCACCTTCATTTATGCAAAGGGACCGATTCAGCCGCTTCCAGCCCACCTACCCATACCTGCAGCAGGACATCCACTTGCCGCCCACCATCTGCCTGTCAGATGGCGAGGAGCTGCCGCCCTACAAGGGCCCCTGTACCCTGCAGCTCAGAGACCCCGAGCAGCAGCTCGAGCTGAGTCGTGCGTCTGTGCGTGCGCCCCCCAACCGGACCATTTTCGATAGCGACCTGATAGACGTTTACGTGCACGGAGGCGGCCCGCGGCCCCCGAGCAGCAACTCTGGCAAGAGTGCCTCGAACTCGCATGTGGAGGGGCCGCCGCCCACCTATAGCGAGGTGATGGGTCAGACGTACCCAGGCTCCGCCTCCTTCCTGCACCAGCACAGCAATAACGCACCACCCTCCAACCAGAGGACAGCCAGCCGCTCCGCCCAGCCTGGCGCAAGCACAACCCTGTTCGTCAAGGTTAAGGATAGCCGGCGCGACAAACCCATGTGACTAGGACACATCTGGAGAGGGCAGTAGAGAGCGCATGTGCTCTTTGGTACTTCCTCCTGGACCTAAAGGGGAGTGGCTTCACGGTTAGCACACTCCCCTTGCACAATTTGAATTGAAAATTGAGGAACCAAGCTTACAAAGTTTATGTTTTTGAAATAAATTTTTGTTTTGTTTTGTTTTTGCTAGAACTTCGGGGCCTTGTATGGATGTTTGGGCTCCTCGGCTAAATCTCTTTGTTTGTTTGGTTTTGAATGCTTTCCTGTATTTAAAGAACACGTGTGTTGGCACAGATTGTTTGCGTGAGAGACCACATAGGTCATAGGATTGAGAAATGTTCTATTTGTTTGTGCATTTCCAGGACTCGTGCACAAAAAAACTGTTCACAACCAATCAAAATCCAAATTGAGTGCCATGAAAAAATCATATATCTTGGGGATGTGACTCACAACAATAACAACAACAAAAAGTCTTTGTTGCACTTAATCTTTCGAGAGTAGAAACGCCTACCCTTAGTTACTTTTCATATGTCAATCCACATGGTTCCTGGGATTTTTTTCTTCCTTTTTTTATGTTTCGCGTTTTCCTGAAATGGAGATGTAGAACTCTGATCCAGCCTAAAATCTCCACACCTGAACTGCATCATGGCAAAAAAAGGGGTTTAACAAGCTGTTCAAATTCCAGATCACTTTTTCCACTGACCAAGTGAGAGATATTGGCATGGATATCTGCAGATGGAAGTCACGACACACACGCCACTTTCATCCTGTCGAGTAGCACTTTAAACTTATGTCACTTCAGCATTGTCATGGGGTCCAAGTGCAAGGGAATCATGGGAACTGTAGTCTTATGCACATCCTGTCCCCTTCTGAGCGAGTGTGTCATATCTCATAGTTTGTTTTCCTCTAAAAAGCATGTGTATAATTTTTTTTTCCAGTTATCCATACTATACTTTAGTTCACGATCATATATGGATCTCATATTTTATCTTTTACTCTCCTCTCCTGGAATGCCGTTTTATTCCGAGACAGCACAGAAACACACTTTTATTTGTCATCAGTATTTATATCAGTTCAAACGAAACGTGTACCAATCTTGACGAGGTACATCCCCCTTTTTCTTTCTTCATTTGAAGTCGTATTCAATCACATGGCACACTTTGGAATGCTTTCAGACGTGTTGATTGTGTTTTTGATCACACCTGAGCTTTGTAAACCATTGTTCTTTGGCCTTCCCTTTAGAAAGTCCCATAGAAAAACTATTTATGAACTAGCTATTTATTAAAGTGTGAGAGAATATGTAGTCAAAATGGACTAAAAAGCGCCACTTTCCTTCCTAAAATAGGCTTTTATATGACCTTTTCCCCCATTGAATATCAAGCCTCTTCTATCGCCCATCTGCTTCGGCTCCGAAACCTTGGCCTCCTGTCATTGGCTCTGCTTCCCGTCGCTCATTCTGACCGCGCAGTTTGAGTTTGTACTGTATTGCTGCTACGCGCTGCTACCGCTACTGCTGCTGCTGTTGTCCGTTCGTTATGTAGGCCTATGTCCGCTTCCCCATTACATTATATTTGCGTACCAACCGAGACATAGATGTTCATGCTCCGTTTTGGTTTTTCGTTAACATTAGTGCGTTTTCGCCATCATTGTCGTGCTAGGAAAATGAACCCAAATGTTTTTACGTTTGCAGCCGAGAGGTTTGCATGTTATTATTTACATGAGCAAATTCGGTGCCTAACAGTCATGTTTAAGCAGACATAGAAACCCACTTGCACTCAAAAGTCCCCACCTTTGTTGTGCCTCACTTCCTATGGTGCTTCTTTCAGTAGTCGGACTCTGTTTATTTGTACGGTGCTGTATATAACTTGAATATATTATGCACATATCCTACCCAATGGGTAGAAAACCACAAGAAAGCATTGTTAATACTGTAATATAATGTATAGGTAATATTAAAAGAAAACTTTAACACGGTGGCATCAAGTTTTGTGAATGCCTTCAATTGTGCTTTGTCTTTTTTGTAAAACAGAGTAAAGTTTGCAAAGAGAAATGCTACAGTATGGTCACAGAAATACAAAATGACGACTTATATTTTTTTCCTATACAGTAAATGCAAATCTGTTATGTGATGAAACAAATATTCTGATTATAAGGCAGTTATATAAAGGATAACTAGCTGCTGCTTTTGTAACTTCCAGAGAAAGACTTATAAATGCCAGCGCTTGTCATTTTATTTATTGAAGTTTATTTTGTGACTGCTAGCTGTTTGGACGTGTAATAATAACCACCCGCGATTGTCGACTTTTGGGCTCCCACGCGGCCTTCTCTCCGACCGGGACGAGGTTTAGTGGTTCATATCAAAACGCAGCTCAGGGTGAGGCTTTATCGGCTCGGTGGGACATCCGTGGCAAACGGTTAACATTCTGTTGTTGTTTTTATGCACATAATCGAGTTGTGTGGTATATAAAAGAGCATCAAATGAGGAAAATCCAGCCCATAGCTGATCGTTACTGCATGTTCATGTTGTCATTATTTCCTCGGTATAGCAGTCTGGTTCTGAGCTCTCCGCGCCGACAGGCTCCTCTCCAGAAACACGTGCTTGAATGAATGAATGACTGAAGACTTTCAGCATCTCGGTCCGTGGATCTGGAATTTCCCACCAATCCACAGCAACGTTCTTCATCGGCCTTGAGCGAGATCACATCACAGGACTGTATGACCTATATTGTGGACTACAAACTTTGTTTTTTAACAAGAAGAAATGTTTCAGTGAGCGAGGAACGCTGCTTTCCTTATGCCTTTTTTATTTTTATTCTTTTTAATTGTGATGTCAGTGGTTTTCAGTTTGAGGTCTGTTAATTGCAATACTTTTACAGGAAAAAGGTGTCTAAAAACCCGCTGAAAAAATTAATAAAAAATAAATACAAGGAAAAAAAACAATAAAACTATTGCTCAAAGATACTGTTGTAGTCCCTCATGAAATGATTCCACGCTTGTTCTTTCGCTGTCATCAAATGGCTAGACGAGAGAACAATTAAAGTTGAGGAAAAGAACCAGAGAATGAGTCTCTTGTGCTTTGTGTTTGTCGTTATGTGTGTTCCTCAAGGTGAAGTGAACTACAACTTGCCTTTAAATAAAAAATAAAATACAAACTTTAGGATAAAGCATTCAAAATTAAAAGCCACTAAAGCAGGGCTGGAAAAGCTCGATTCAAGACAGTCAAGCTACCCTTAGAAAGTATTTTGATACATTTTTCTGTACAGTTTGGACTTTACATTGAAGGAAATATTTTATATATATATATATATATATATAAGGTCAGATTTCACAGCTGCTTCATTTTGAATGAACCAATTTACTACAGTCAGAGTAATGTATAGGAGAGCATGAGATTCGCTTGAATGTAAAGCTTTGGATGGATATATCATAGATATTGGTTGCATTAGTCTTTGTACGGAAATGAATGCATCATTTTGTTTTAAAAATAGCATATTCTTAATGGAAACATGCTATTTTGAAAGCAGCTGAGCTAGTTTCATTCTAGTAACTCCTCCTCAGTTGAAAAGCAGCAGATGTGAATGACAGGTGTAGCCATGTTTGCATGTAACTTACAGGTGCTGGTCATATAATTAGAATATCATCAAAAAGTTGATTTATTTCATTAATTCCATTCAAAAAGTGAAACTTGTATAATGTATACATTCATTCCACACAGACTGATATATTTCAAGTGTTTATTTATTTTAATTTTGATGATTATAAGTGACAACTAATGAAAACCCCAAATTCAGTATCTCAGAAAATTAGAATATTGTGAAAAGGTTCAATATTGAAGACACCTGGTGCCACACTATAATCAGCTAATTAACTCAAAACACCTGCAAAGGCCTTTAAATGGTCTCTCAGTCTAGTTCTGTAGGCTACACAATCATGGGGAAGACTGCTGACTTGACAGATGTCCAAAAGACGACCATTGACACCTTGCACAAGGAGGGCAAGACACAAAAGGTCATTGCAAAAGAGCCTGGCTGTTCACAGAGCTCTGTGTCCAAGCACATTAATAGAGAGGCGAAGGGAAGGAAAAGATGTGGTAGAAAAAAGTGTACAAGCAATAGGGATAACCGCACCCTGGAGAGGATTGTGAAACAAAACCCATTCAAAAATGTGGGGGAGATTCACAAAGAGTGGACTGCAGCTGGAGTCAGTGCTTCAAGAACCACTATGCACAGATGTATGAAAGACATGGGTTTCAGGGTCCATGTCAAGCCACTCTTGAACAACAGACAGCGCCAGAAGCGTCTCGCCTGGGCTAAAGACAAAAAGGACTGGACTGCTGCTGAGTGGTCCAAAGTAATGGTCTCTGATGAAAGTAAATTTTGCATTTCCTTTGGAAATCAGGGTCCCAGAGTCTGGAGGAAGAGAGGAGAGGCACAGAATCCACTTTGCTTGAGGTCCAATGTAAAGTTTCCACAGTCAGTGATGGTTTGGGGTGCCATGTCATCTGCTGGTGTTGGTCCACTGTGTTTTCTGAGGTCCAAGGTCAACACAGCCGTATACCAGGACGTTTTAGAGCACTTCCTGCTTCCTGCTGCTGACCAACTTTATGGAGATGCAGATTTCATTTTCCAACAGGACTTGGCACCTGCACACAGTGCCAAAGCTACCAGTACCTGGTTTAAGGACCATGGTATCCCTGTTCTTAATTGGCCAGCAAACTCGCCTGACCTTAACCCCATAGAAAATCTATGGGGTATTGTGAAGAGGAAGATGCGATATGCCAGACCC
This sequence comes from Aspiorhynchus laticeps, assembly GCA_023376895.1. Lineage (NCBI taxonomy): Eukaryota > Metazoa > Chordata > Actinopteri > Cypriniformes > Cyprinidae > Aspiorhynchus > Aspiorhynchus laticeps. The sequence goes on from JALXFT010002191.1 coordinate 11,158, forward strand.
AACAATGCAGAAGAGCTGAAGGCCACTATCAGAGCAACCTGGGCTCTCATAACACCTGAGCAGTGCCACAGACTGATCGACTCCATGCCACGCCGCATTGCTGCAGTAATTCAGGCAAAAGGAGCCCCAACTAAGTATTGAGTGCTGTACATGCTCATACTTTTCATGTTCATACTTTTCAGTTGGCCAGGATTTCTAAAAATCCTTTCTTTGTATTGGTCTTAAGTAATATTCTAATTTTCTGAGATACTGAATTTGGGGTTTTCATTAGTTGTCAGTTATAATCATCAAAATTAAAAGAAATAAACACTTGAAATATATCAGTCTGTGTGGAATGAATGTATACATTATACAAGTTTCACTTTTTGAATGGAATTAGTGAAATAAATCAACTTTTTGATGATATTCTAATTATATGACCAGCACCTGTATAGGAATATCAAAATAACGCATGGTTGAAATCACAGTGTAACAGTTCAGTCATGCCTTCAGCTTGAAGTCCAACATGGAAAGCCATGGATCCTTGTTTTTAGAATAGCAGTTTTCAGTTTATGAAGATTTGTGATTAACATAAATTGATATACCCCAGTTTTTACACTTAAAAATACTGAGTACATTTAAAAGTTAAATTTAACATTTTCTTAAGTTATTAAAGATGTAGAATATTGATGGCGAGTGAGTAATAACTAGTTCTTGAAACTGATCAGTATCATTTTTCCATTATCCAATATTTTTGATTGAAAAAATAAGTATATCTTTAAGACATAATGCTTTTTTTGTGACAAACATCAGTAGAGGTACATTTTATACAAGAGTATTTTCAACAAAATAGTAATTTAATTTTTCAAATTTATTATAATTTTTAATCTGCTTTTTTTTTTATTATAAAAACTTAATTTACCATTGTCAAAGGGAAAATATTTGTACAAAATAATGAAAGTAGTTTCATGTAAATTTTCTCAATTCAGCAATAAGTTAATTTTGAAATGTCAACCAACAACAAATTACTGCAGCTTTAAATTCTGACTACAATTTACAAATGATTGTAATATTTGCTGTCATTAACTGCCACAAAGAATAAATGCTTATTTAAGAAACATAGCCTTCCCAATAAACAAAACAATCTTTCCAAGTCAATCTACTTCCTGCTTCATGAAATAAGAAGAGATGTTGTTTATCTTTTTTATTATTATTGTTAACAGCCAAGTGGAGGATCCTTCAACAGACAAAAAAGGCCTCACAATCCCATCAGACCCAAGTGCTTCACCAGCAAACACATTTAATGTCGAATAATCAGTTCAATTATTAACCTTCATTAGTTACTATGCAAAAAAGCAAAAACGCGACACTCCATAAACATGAACAACTGAAAATGATCTCACAAATGAAACATGAATATGGCAGGAATTTACTGAATTGGAAACAAGACGTAAAGACTGTTGATGATTTGCCGAATGAATGTCAGCACTATTGGTGATTTTTTTCTCTATTACTTTTTTCCAGTATTTTAAACGATGACATAAGCTGTATTAAATCTTAACGTACACTTACAGCTTCTGACCGGCACCGTTTTGCATAATACCAAGTTACAAACAATTCAAGATTTTATAACATAACCATTTCATTTTCAGTCATGTATGTGACAAGTCTGTGCCATTTAGAATCCTTAATTTAAATAACATTTCACAAATGCAAGAATTGAAAGAGGCAGTGCTATGTTGTTATATGAACAAAGTATTACATATGTGATGTTGGACACCTTACACCTGCTGTTCTCTTTAGAAAACATACTCTCACTCTCATCCGTTAAAAACACTTCAAGTAGAGTCCAAAATTTATATCCAAAACTATGGTCATAATCTTATAGTTTAGCCTATTATGTGAACAGTAGGTGTAGAGCGTACAGCCAACATACTACTTTATACTGTATATGCTTAAGACACATTGCTTTCCTTAAGCATATTATATCATTAAATAACATGAATCTTCATGACATTATGGAGAGAGAGAGAGAGTGAGAGTCACTTTGTGACCTTTTGTAAGTCTATAAACCTATTCCTTCTTTTTTCGGAAAGACACTTTGTCTTTGGTTTCTTGAAGTTTTTCTGTGAACTTGTCTTTCGTTTCCTCCATCCTCTCAGATATACGATCCTTGGTCTCCTCCATTTTCCCAGAGATCCTCTCTTTGGTCTCCTCCATCTTCTCCTGCAGGTATTCCTTCACGGGTGGAGGGGTGGACATGTACCCGTGCTTCCTCAGGTACTTCACGGACAGAGACGTTCCTCCGAGAGTCACCGTGTAGCGCGCAGGAGTGGCAATCTTCAGGAGAGCAGAGAACATCAAACCAACGTCACATTAACTTGTAGAACACTCAGAGTTCTTTATTGAAATCTATGGTTCCATGAAGAACTTTTAACTTCCATGGAACATTTTCATTTTACACAAGGTTCTTTATAGTGGAAAAAGGTTCTTTAGAATATCAAATTGTTCTTCACACTAAGAAAAAAATAATAATATTAAAGGGTTAGTTCACCCAAAAATGAAAATTCTGTCATTAATTACTCACCCTCATGTCGTTCCAAACCTGTAAGACCTTCGTTCACCTTAGGAACACAAATTAAGATATTTTTGATGCATTCCGAGAGCTCTCCGACCCTATAGTTACCCTATAGTGCCATTTTGGAGAGTATCACATATGTAAATACATTGTTTACGTTGTGTACGCTTTGATCTGAATGTAAACAACGTATCCGCGTACATACGTTGTTTACGTATGTGATACTCTCCAAAATGGCACTATGTGACGTGGAGGAGACAAATTGTTGAATTGTTGAATAAAGTAATTTTACCGATCTCCTTGCTACGTTTCTGAGCCTTGATCGTGTAAGGATCCTTCCTGTCTATGGAGGGTCAGAGAGCTCTCGGAATGCATTTAAAATATCTTAATTTGTGTTCCGAAAATGAACGAAGGTCTTACAGGTTTGGAACGACATGAGGGTGAGTAATTAATGACAGAATTTTGGGTGAACTAACCCTTTAAGAACTGTTTACTGAAAAGTTATTTGAGGAACCAAAAATGGTTCTTCTGTGGCTTCACTGTGAAAACTCACTTTTGGTAGCTTTATTTTTAAGAGTGAACTGAAATGGAGTTTGTTCATTTAGTAAGTGATGAGTTTGAGGTCAATGACATTCTAATGAAATTATTTCAGATGAGCTGCGGTGTAGATGAAAAGATACTGTGCCTGAAAATACATTTTATTTCAAGTCTCTATTCAATTTTACAAGGTGTAATTTTTTTAGGAAAACTGAAACTACAGTAAATTGCCTTGATTTTGCTTTATCTATATATTAACCAGCTTTAAAGTTCTATAGAAGTTCATTTTTATAATTTTGTTCCAATTTGTAAATCAACACATTAGTAAATTATTTTAAACAATAAAAACAAGACCGTTAGCCCACCTTGTACATGGCGTAAGCGGTCAGTGCGTAGCCGCTCTGAGAATTCTCCAGGAGTTTCACCACCTTGTCAGGAAACCCAACATACTCAAGAAATGGCACCAAATTGACTCCTCTACAAACCAAAACAAGAGAGGGAGCATAAAGAGACATTTCACATAAAAGCCTTCATTTTCATAAGAGACAGTTGTCCAAATATGAACTTTCAGTCATCATTTTTTCACCCTCATGTCAGTCCAAACCTAAATGACTTTCTTCACAATATCTTCGCTCGCAAAATTTCAAAATCCCTGGTAGCCCTTCGGGCAGGTACTCTTCAGATTTTGGTAGCCCGAAAATGAATTTAAATAGCCCAAATAAAAAAAGACCATAAATGTCATTCAAAAACATTTTCGATACACAAATATCAACGAATATTTATTTATTTATTTAGTCATTTAGCAGACGCTTTTGTCCAAAGCGACTTACAAATGAGAGCAATAGAAGCAATCAGAACCAACAAAAGAGCAACAACATGCAAGTGCTATGACAAGTCTTGGTTAGCCTAACGCAGTACACGTAGCAAGGTATTTTTTATTTTAAAGAAAACAAGTAGATAGAATATAGAAAAAACTGCAGAATTTTTAAATCAATTTAAGGCAATTTATGACTGAGCTGCACAAGTAAAATGAACACCGTATGAGTGGGGTTGGACAATATCTATAGTAACATATTAGGCCATAAAATGACATGATTTACAATTCAGATACAGGTTTTCACTAGGGCTGGACAATAATTCAATATCAATATGTATCGCGATATAATTTGTTTCAATAACGGTGATATGAGCACCAATTTCGAGTATGGGTCACCATACTTGACAATACATCACATTATTATTTTAAAAGTAAAGATAAAGACATTTATAATGTTACAAAAGATTTTTATTTCAGATAGATGCTGTTCTTCTGAATTTTCTATCCATCAAAGAAACCTGAAAAACATGACACTCTGCTGTTTTCAACATAATAACAATAATAATGTTTTTTGAGCAGCAAATCAGAATATTAGAATGATTTCGAATGATGTGACTGAAGTAATGATGCTAAAAATTCAGCTTTGAAATCATAGGAATAACTTGCATTTTCAAATATTTTCAAATAGAAAACAGTTGTTTGAATGGTAAAAATATTTCAAAATGTTAATGTTTTTGCTGTATTTTGGATCAAATAAATGCAGGCTTGGTGAGCAGAAGAGAATTCTTTAAAAGAAACAAAAATCTTACTGTTCAAAAACTTTTGACTGGTAGTGTATGTTAGCCTATAGTTTGAAGTTAAAGATATTAATATTAATAAGATGAGTCTGAGATGTTTATTTGGCAGTGATTTCACATTTTTTGTTTGCATGAAGGCTAAATACAAATAAAAGGTGAACATTAATTTATTTGTGCTTTTTTCCCCCCTAAAATATTAGTTTTATAGGAGCTCATAGACTTGGCAAATTCATTTGTCATAAGTTAGATACAGACATAAACTCAGAAGAGTTTACCTCCGTAAACTAAGAAGAGCCAGAGCCAGAGCCCCGGCCCCCATCATGTGCACCTTCTACAGAGGCACCATCGAGAGCATTATAACTAGCTGCATCACTGTGTGGTATGGCGCCTGCAACGCGTCCTGCTGCAAGTCCCTTCAACGGATAGTGAGAGCAGCTGAGAAGATCGTTGGTGTCTCTCTCCCCTCCCTCCAGGACATCTACAGCACCCGTCTCACCCGCAAAGCCCTCTGCATTGCAGGTGATCCCACCCACCCGACACACAGCTTCTTCAGTCTGCTGCCATCAGGGAAGAGACTGCGGAGTCTCCAGGCGAGGACCAGCAGACTGAAGGACAGCTTCATCCACCAGGCTGTCAGGAAGCTGAACTCCCTCCCGTCCTTGACCCCCCTCCCCTCTCTTACCCCACTCACTCACACACTGTGACCAGCACCAGTCACTTTGTACAGCATTGGACTGACCTCATTCAACTACCTCTTCTGACAGTCTGAATAAAAGACTGCTCTTTGTCACTTTAAATAGAATAGACTTAAGCTCTTTGCACTACACCATTTATATTCTGCACTGTTTGTTTGTTTGTTTATTTCACTGGTTTGCACTATCTGCCATGTGCCTTATGCCACTTTATCCATTTTTTATATTATTTTTATTTTTAATAGTTGCATTTTGTGTACGTATATATATGTATATATATATATATATATATATATATATATATATATATATATATAATGATTTGTACTTATCTGTATTTTTGCGTTCTAGTGTTAGTGTTCTCTGTATGCACCAGGGAGTAAGAGAGTAACGCAATTTCAATTCTCTGTATGTATGTACGGTACATGTGGCAGAATTGACAATAAAGCTGACTTTGACTTTTGACTTGACTTTGAGACATCTGTTGTGGGCATTCTTGGCAGTTTTTATGAGGCTTTTTTTTAATAGTGTTCATATCGATATCGGATTTATATCGTATCGACCGAAATAAAGAAATATATCGTGATATAAATTTTGGCCATATCGTCCAGCCCTAGTTTTCACAAAAACAAAAATCTTATAAAATGGTATTTTAGCCTTTAAATCATTTTTATGAAAAGGGATAAGTCAAACATACGAATTATTATATTAATTTAAAACAAAAATATTATTGTCTAAATTGTTTAGATTTTTAGAAGGCACATTATCTTTCACATTTGCAACTCTCTGTGTTTGCTGTGTAAAAACATGGGTCGATATGCACAATTGGGCATCGATCTGAACATAAGATAGGCACACTGGAAATGCAAATTCACTCTCTGCCACGAGGTGGCGCTTTAGGAGCAAATATAGCGGCTTCTCCGGTAACGGCTGTACACAAAGCAGAACCGCGTTCATATGCGCTGCTTTATCAGGCATTATAGGCAAGATGAAATGAAAATGCCAACTACACGTTTCTGAGGACAGGTTCCCTTCAGAGACACATTCTCATAAAGACATTGCGCCGTGTTTTGACTTTAAAACGTGCAGCGCTCATTTACTCAATGACATAATTGCTTTTGGAAGTTTAATCCAGCCATATTGCGATTCTTGCCTTTCCACCCCCAACTGTAAGACCTCTTGAAATTACAATTAACACTTTTCTTATACCATTTAATGTATTTAAAACTTTTTAAGGACTTAAAATCTCTTCAATTTAGTTGTATCAAATTTAAGGACCTGCGGGAGCCCTGTATTTAAGGTAGCCCGTCGGGCAGGGCAGTGATACATTTTGGTAGCCCGACAAGAAAACACAATAGCCCCGGGACGTCGGGCTAGCGATTTTGCAAGCCCTGCTTCTTTTGTGTTCCACGGAGAATCTAATGTTGGTAACCAAACACTTTTGGTTAACCAAACATTGACTTCTATTGTAAAGAAGAAAAAAAAAAAAAAAAAAAAAAAATATATATATATATATATATATATATATAATAATCTTGTTTTATGTTCCACAGAAAGTTTGAAAAGGCTTGAGGGTGAGAGAAATGACTGAATTTTCTTATTTGGGTGAACTATCCTTTTAAGAAGAAAAATATTCTTAAGACAATTTTGCCCCTTTTTTCCCCCCTTTTTTTTAAACAAAATTTTTTCCCAAAAAGGGCCCCCTTTTTTTTTTTTTTAAACCCGGGAAAATTTTTTCCCCTTTTTGGGGAAAAACCCCTTTTTTGGGGCGGGGAAAAAAGCCCTTTCTTTTTTTTAAAAAACCGGTTTTTTTTTAAATTTTTTTAAAAACCCCAAATTTCCAAACCCAAAATTTTTTTTCCCCCTTTTTAAAAAAAATTTTTTTTCCCCCTTTTTTTTAAAAAAAATTCCAAGGGTTTTTCAAAAAAGGGAAAAAAAATTTAAAATTCCCATTTCAAAAATTTTTTAAAAATTGGTTTTTTTAAAATTTTTTTTTTTTTTTTTTTAAAAAAAAAAATTTTCCAAAAAAACGGGGTTTTTTTTTTTTTTTTTTGGGGCACTTTTTTGGAAAAAATTTTTGGGAAATTTTAAAAAATTTTAAAAAAAAAACCCCAAAAAAAAAAAAAAAGGGTTTTTTAAAAAAAATTTTTTTTTTTTTAAAATTGGAAAACCACCTTTTTAATTTTTTAAAAAAAAATTTTTTTTTTTTTTTTTTTTAAAAAAATTGGTTAAAAATTTGGAAATTTTTTCCCCTTTCTTTTTTTAAAAATTAAAAAAAAAAAAAAAAACCCCAAAAAAAAGAATTACCCCAAAAAAGGGGTTTTTTAAAAAAAATTTCCTTTGGGTTTTTTAAAAAAAAGGGTTTGAAAACCCTTTAAAAAAAGGGGCAAAAAAAAACCCAAAAATTTTTAAAAATTTTTTAAAAAAACCAAAATTTTCCCCAAAAAAAAAAAAAAGAAAATTTTTAAAGGGGTTATTAAACCCCCCAAAAAAAAAAACCCCCTTTTTTTTTTAAAAAAAAATTTTAATTTTTTTTTTTTAAAAAAAATAAATTTTTAAAAAAATGGGTTTTTTTCATTTAAAAAAATTTTTAATTTTTTATTAAAAATTAAATTTTTTTTTTTAAAAAAATTTTTTTTTTTTAAAAAATTTTTTTTTTTAAAAAATTTTTTAAAATTTTGTAAAAAAAATTTTTAAAAAAAAAAAATTTGGGGTTTTTTTTTTCCCCCCCCCCCCCCCCCCTTTTTTTTTTTAAAAACCCCTTTTAACCTAAAACCTTTTCCCCCCCGGAAAAAAAATTGTTTTAAACCGGGGGAAAAAAAAACCCTTTTGGGGCTGGGTTTTTTCCCCCCTGATATTTATATAAAAAATATTTATGCATTTAGCAGATGCTTTTATCCAAAGCGACTTACATTGCATTCAATTTACAGTTTTTTACATTTTATCAGCTCTTGCTTTCCCTGGGAATCGAACCCATGATCTTGGCATTGCTAGCACCATGCTCTACTATTTGAGCTACAGGAAAGCCTATTTAAACTGATTTTTGGTAATTTTGAGACATCGAATCTTGAGATTGTGCATAATAAGTGTTTATTAAAACTGTCTTATCACATCAATTTTATTACACCTTTTATTTTTACATTAAAAAGCCAAAATATTATACATTATAAAAATGTATTTAACTTTAATGGCCATCAGACACCATTCATTCTACATGATTAATCAAAATATATTTTTTATATAAAAAAGAGTGCTGTCAAATTATTATTATTATTATTATGTTGTGTACTGTGTATATTTATTATGTATATATATAAATTAGGGATGTCAACGATTAATCGACGATCGATTAATTGTCGATAAGAGATGCAATCGATAAAAGCTATCGATGGTCGATTAAGCAGTTTCATTTTGGGGTGCGTGCGGCTCGTGCGCAAAACACGTGCAAACGGCTGTGAGTGACGGTGAAGGGGCTGGATCTTACAAGAAAATAATTATTTTAATATGATACAAACTTTAAAAGTACATTAAAAGAGATACAGTACAAAGTTATTTTGTATTGAAATGTAGTAATAAGTCATGTTCAATCATAATTTCCCTAGATAATTATTGCATATCGGGCACTTCGCTTTGACAGGGCTGCGCACGCGAGCAGGACAGTCTATTCATTCATACAACTTGTTAATTCGTTCCTATGACATATTAATTTGTGGCAGCTGTCCATGTTTCATTAATTTGTTCCCTAGAACAGGGGTTCCCAAACTTTTCCATTCCACGACCCACCTAGACAAGTATAATCTATTTCAAGACCCACCAAAATATTTGAGATTAAAAACAATTGACATTACTATAAGCTTAATCATAATAAAAAGCATAATATGGCAGAAATTAAGTATTTAAGAAAAATAACCATTTTATTTTATAGGCTAGTACCACTGTAAACATTCACTACTAATATTTACGTTTTAATTTCTTAATTTACAGACGTTAATGAGTCTAGAAATATGTCCATAAACCTCAAAACGCGCTCACTCCGGTGCGGCTGAACTGTAATCCGCGCTGCAAGTGCTATAAAAAAAAAGTGCCCTCACAACCCAACACTTTTTTATTTTATTTTAGCAAAGCATAAGAAGCGAAGCAGAATTTTCAAACAGTTTAGAGATTAAAATAATTTTGAAATAATTGTAAAAATAATAAACATATGCGTCTCATTTTAAATAAACACTAAAAACCGAGAAGACAAATTTACTTCAGCCAGAAATGTACTTTTGCAATGGTTAAATAAATGTTCAGCTATACCTTCAAAAGATTTTTTTACATTTTTTTTCTCTATATAGTGATAATATGGCAAGGAAATAATAGGACATTTTGTAAATTCTGTTATGCTGGCATGTGGAAATGTTTGTATAGTGTTACAATTAACCTCACATTTGTGCCCCGCTCAACCTGTACATGTGAAATGCTTTTTACGGACAGTTTATGGATTAAATGCATATGAAGGAACGAAAACAACAAACTCTTTACATCTCTCGGAAAGATACAGTGCAGAGTTCAAACAGACGATAGAAATGAATGAACAGCCTACCTGATACAGTTTTCGCAACATTTGAATTTTCCGGTGTATGCAATCTCATGCAGAACACAGCGCAGTGAAGTGAGAGAGTTTCTTCTCATTAATGATGCAGACCGAGCATTTTAATAATGAACCGTCGCTCTGAGACCCTCACTGTTATTACAACTTGTGCGCGTCCGCGCTTCAAAACACGCAACGCATGTTTTAAATCCCGGCCTTTGCGATTCGAAAATCGCACTGAGCAATATCGCAATTCGTAATTAATCTTTGTATATCGTCCAGCCCTAGGAACTGTGTGTGTGTTGTGTGTGTGTGTGTGTGTCATTTAGCTGCCGCCAAGTGGCTTTGTGCGACCCACAGTTTGAAAACCCCTGCCCTAGAAAACCCATGATTTAACTTAAATGCGGGAACAATTTAAGTCATAGTAACGAATTCTTAATTCATGGCCACGAAATCTGTCATTTCCCCCCACACGTTTACCACAGTAATAGATGCGAAAACAGTGATTAAAAGTGAACAACAATAAAATAAACCTGCGAATCTAGAGGGTGAGACAGTGAGGATTTGTGAAAAGAAACAATAAATAATATTAAATTCGTCACCATCCGGAAAAACAGAACACAAAGCCGCATATGGCTTGATTTAAATGTATGCGCTCGGCATGAATCAAAAAGCATGGTCGCGATGTAACATTTGCCTGCTAACCAATTATTTCTCTTATTAACAAAGCTTTGTACCTCACTTGTGTCATAATACTCACATTAAAATGTTTCAAATGGGTAACAGTGTGTTTGTAGCAGCGCTGGTGGTTCTGGAAGCGGATCCCTGACCGCGCGTCACAGCCCCACGCGCCGTACTTGTGTTTGGGATCATTTTTTAAAAAATCCTGATAATGTCAGTTGCAAACATTGCTATGATGTTTTAAAAATAAAAAAACGAGCACCATGAAACCATTTAAAAAGGCGCATTCAGCGGTCTCCGTGACAGGATATGAAACAGCACACAAAGTATAATGATCCCGTGCGTAACTACAGCGCGCTCTCTTCCTTTCATCAAATGATCATAATCACATCTATTCATTTTACCATCCTGCCACTAGCCTTTTATTTAGACTAAAAACTCTTTTCATTCGGGTGAGGAAGCTGGCGTTTTGAGTGGCATTGGCACATCTTGTCATGCCGGTGACTATATGCCACTGCAATAGACCCATTTTGTAGTAGTTATGGTTAACGATTAATCGATTAATTGATCGTTAATTTAAACGACGATCGATTATGGAAATTATTGAAAATTGACATCCCTAATATAAATACACACTCATACAGTATATATTTTGAAAATATTTACATGTTTTTACATTGTATATTATATATACATATAATTAATATACAAATATAACATATTTTTCTTAAATATATACATGCATGTGTGTGTATATATACATAATAAATATCCACAGTACACACACATATATTATGTAAACAAAAAACTTGTATTTTGGATGCGATTAATCACGATTAATTGTTTGACAGCACTAATAAAAATATTATTATATTTTCCTAAAAAAAAAATTGTTTTGTTTTAAAGCAAAATATTGGAAAAGCAATTTTTCTTATATTGTTTACATTTTATAATTTGTATATTTTTATTTAGCAATAATAATAATAATATTAAAATTAGATTACAACTTATAATTACTGTATAGTTTGTCAATACAATCAATAAAATCATTGCTAAATTGTGCGGCCCTAAAAATAAGTACAGCAAACGTGGATCACATTTTAAACTGCAATCACAATTTTTTATCACAAAAATCGCAACTAGATTTTTCCCCAAACTGTGCATCCCTATTAGATGTTATTATCAGTTATTAAATAACCCATAGCTAATGGTCATCACTATTTATTTATTTTTTGATTTCTTCAGTGATCTTTGATTAACAAGTTATTGAGTATCTGACCATCCATCTTAGCCTCGGACCTACATTGACATAACTGTGATCCATCATCTACTCACTTCATTGCAGCGTAGTAAAAAGTGCCGAACCACATTGTAGAGGTCAGCAGGTGCACAGGGATCATGACTTTGCTGTACTGCTTAAAGGTTTTCTTGAATCTCTGAATGAGGCTGATGGATTTGTCCTGCAGAGGGTCCAGATCCTCCTGCCCTGGATGATCTCTGCTGCTGTTCCTCTGAGAGGCCGGAGAGCAGAGCCACCGTGGGCCGGAGCTCAGGCGTGTCCAGCAGCCGTGGGCCGCGGGAGCCAGCATCTGTGCGGGACGGCTGCAGGACACACCGCTGATCTGCAGAAGGACTCTAGCACACACTAACCGCTGCATCCCAAACAAGCTTCTGCTCCCAGCAGTCTGCCAACAGAGAAACAAGACCACAGTCTGACAGGGGCCTGACTCTGAGCGCAAGACAACGGCCAAATACAGCTCACGAAAATGTAAAGTAAAGACGACAAATTCACAAATGGCACTAAAGAAAATCCTCTAAGATATAAACAGACGGTCAGTAGTATGAGATGCACAATACACTGTGGGGTGCAAAAGCCACTTTGAGACTACTTTAGTGCTGTCAAACAAATAAAAGTTTTTGTTTACACAATATATTTGTGTGTACTGTATATTTATTATGTATACACAAACATGCATTTATATATTTCAGGAAAATATGTTCTTTTTATATATTAAATATATTTATTTATAAAATAAATTATATGAATATAATTATAGACATGTAAATATTTTCAAAATTATATACTGTATGTGTTTGTATTTATATATACTTAATAAATATACACAGTACACACATATATTATGCAAACAAAAACTTTTATTTTGGATGTGATTAATAGCAATTAATTGTTTGACAGCACTAGACTACTGAAATTATTATTATTACTATTTTATTTAAACCCAGAAAAGTTAAGTAATTTAAAAAAGAATCTAAAAAGAACAAACACACACATATATATATATATATATATATATATATATATATATATATATATATATTTTTACAACAGGAAACAACATTATCAATGGAAAAATTCTGCACTATTTCTGGGTTACTTGAAACAATAAATAAATGAATGCTCAAAATGCTAATTGAATTATTTTAAATTATGACAGATAATTTTTATATACATTTTAATTTTCAATATTAGTTACTAGTTCATGTTAGCCCGAGTGCTGCTGCTATTAAACACTTGCAAAACACAAAAATTGTAAATTGTGTAGATTTTCAATCCAACTTTCACTCAAAATGTTATCTGACCATTTGTTGTTATTATTTAAAACAAAATAATAATAATAATAAAAATCTAAATAGTGGTAACTGCACCAGTATGTGCCACAATTTACATTTTGGTATTACACTGATATTTGAAGCACATTCATAATGTTTATTAATATTTCCTCAACAGTTTTCAATAGTACTAAAGATGTGTCCATACTTCCTAAAGTACATTACAATGTGTTTACGCCTGATTTTATGTGAAGCTTGTGATTTCACTTATTCTTCGGTTGAAAACAGACAAACCCTGTAGATTGTTATAATAAATATCATATCAGTTGACGTGAATTATTTTCCTACCTTCAATATCCCATCAATAACGACGTCCCTGGTGCTGGTTCAACACCTCAAGAAAACATTACAGAAATACATTAGCTGGACATGCTCAGCCACATTTAGAAAGAAACTTTCTAGAGGAAAAAATAAATAAATCACAGACCGGCCTCCTAAAACAATCGTATTTTAAACTAAAATGTTTAGTATCAACTTGAGTGTTACGATAGTCACCAAACGTGAGTCAGCTAGCTTTGCTAAGGGATGTCTACTGTGCTAAACTAATCAAAGTTTCACTCGTCCTATGTCTAAACATACACAAAAGATCATCGGAAATATGCACAGCTACATACATAAGTGACTAAGTCCAGCATTATGTAATTTCCCCACCACAAACACATTTTATTCACGTCCCTTCTGTCATTCAGAGAGCCCTCGACCAGACGCAGCGACATTACACATGGTGACTGCGCGCGCACTGCGTTGTGGGTAATGTGGTACAGTCGTGCTGATGAGAACTGATGCAAAGTCTCTGTGGAACTACATTTCCCAGAATGCATCGCAGAGTCACGAAAGATTGGTCTTTCATACCAGAGGATGTGAGCGAAGTGGAGCGTCAACAATTTCCCCTCCGCGCTCCGCTCTGTTCATAACGTGTATTAAAACAATAAAAAAAACAGGAGAATTTCAAAGTGGCTTATTGGAGCACTAGTGTGTAAGTTAGACTTTTTTCCTACCACATGACAAGCTAATAACGGGGGGGGGGGGGGGGGGGGGTATGGGGGGGGGCTCTATGGTGTCGAGCTTATATATATATATATTTCATTAATACTTCATCTTTCATTTCAAATTCTTACATTTAATCTATAAATTCACTTAAAATAATTGTTATCTATACGTTATCAAATTAAATAATTTACACTGAAAAAATACAACTGCACTGAATAATGTTATGAGATTGTTTTTGAATATACAATCAAGAAATGATGGTGGAAATGATTATTTTAAACTAAATTAAAACGCTAGTAGTGAGCGTTTAATGAGTGAGTCACTGAGTGAGTCACTGAGAACGATTCGTTCAAACGGCTGATTCATCAGATGTGGAACTTTGACTCAACCGATTCGTCTGAATCATTCAGCAATGAATCGGCTGGTTGCTGTGAGAGGCGCTGCGGATGTGAATTCTTGCTAAATATGCAGTTATATTACGGGCTGTTGGCATGGATTGTGCTCGTGATGGAGCGCTAGAAAACTAGAAGCTCCGACTTTTAAGGCATAGCCTACACTGAAAATAATCTAGTAAAATACTCTAGTAAAATGTTTTAATACAATATATATATATATATAAATCCTGAAAAACTCTATTAAAAATGTTTTAATACGACATATAGCTATAGCTATATGTCGTATTAAAACATTTTTAATAGAGTTTTTTCAGGATTTGCCTGTTTTCAACTAAATAAAAAGTCAAATAACAAGCTTTAAATAAAATCAGACTTCGACACAATGTATTAAATATGGAGAAATGTTTATAACTTTTAAAGATTGTAAATAAGAAAATAGTAAAATAAATAAGTAAATATTAATACCATCTGTAAATATATAAGCTTTAAATAAAATCAGGCTTTGACACAATGTATTAAATATGGAGAAATGGTTATAACTTTTAAAGAAATAAGTAAATATTAAAATAAATAACTAAATATTAATATCAAAATATGTAAGTATAGGCTATGTGAAGAGTTTATTTGCAAAAACAGGTAACTCCGTTTTTTATTTTCAAAAATCATGTTTGTTTTATTGTTATCATGTTTTTATTATTTTATTGTGTTAGTTAGCTGTATTTTTAAGTTATTTTTTACCTAATCAAAATAACCCAACTGCAGTTTGATTGAGATTAATTGGAACGCACAATGAAAAAACATAATTTTTGAGAATTGTTTAAAACAATTAAAGAGTTATCTGTTTTTGCAAATTAAGTCTTCATATGCTTCCAACATCAGTGTAATAGTAGGCCTAATAATTTAACAAAAGTAAATTATAGCAGAAACCGATGTGGTCAAGGCCACTATTTTATTTTATTTTATTATAAAAAATATTCTACCATTTAAAATGTCAACAATAATAATAATAATAACAACAACAACAATCTCTCTCTCTCTCTCTCTCTATTTACGTTAGTTAACAAGCTATTCATGAATTTATTACACTTATGCTATGCATAGAATAGCATACTTCCTTAAAATGGTACTAAAAAAAGTTTCATATGTTGGAGATCCAACTGGAGGCGCTGAATTACACGTGCATCATAGTGAAGTGATGTGAAATGTTTAAAACGCTTATCGTTCCATATTGCATTTAGTTCCATATACTAATTTTTAAAAAGCATTGACAAAAAGCAGTAAGAAGAGGCATCCAGTGTGCTGCTGTAGACGCCGGTCCTCTAGGCGAATACTGTCAAATACTGCAGTAGAGATCTGTGAAGAGCGCGTGCTTGCGGATACAAGTTAAAATGGCGCAAAACTCAAGTGAGTGCTGCAACTTTGATTCAGTCTTCAGCGATCTGTGTTACATAATCATGGTGTTGAGCACACACACTCTTGATATGCTGTATAATGTTTGTCTCATTCTAAGTCCAAGCAGTCTCAGTCAGTCTCTGAGCAGATGAAACACGTGCCATCTCGCGCCTGACATTATCAACGCAACACTATAGTTGCTTTTTAGTTGAAAAATATTTGAAATTGAAAGCAATTCATATAAATTAAGTTTATGAAGTCAGATTAAAATTGACTGCAATTTTAATCTGACTTCATAAACTTAATTTATATGAATTGCTTTCAATTTCAAATATTTTTCCCTTAAATGTGTTGTTTTTCCCCTCTGTGGTCCATTGCTGTATTTGAAAGGCGAATTCATATTTTATAACACAAAGACTAATGCACTGCTTGTGTGTTCAAAGGATTGTTTGAAGAGGACCGTAAATATGCTGATCGAGATGTCGATCAGGACCGCATAGGATCAGCTTTCGATGCTTCCCAGACTTCAACTTCATCCTCATCTTCCTCATCAATGAAGATACATTGGGACGGTGATGATGAAGATCACTCTCCCAGGAAGAAGCAGGTAAGCTCGCAGGAATAGTTCACCCAGAAATGAAAATTTGCTGAAAATGTGCTCATCCTCAGGAGTTTGTTTGTTCATGGGAACAGATTTGGAAACATTTAGCATTACATCACTTGTTCACCAGTGGATGCTCTGCAGTGAATGGGTGCCGTCAGAATGAGAGTCCAAACAGCTGATAAAAACATCACAATAATCCACACCACTCCAGTCCATCAACTAACATCTTGTGAGGTGAAAAGTTGCACATAAACAAATCCACCATTAAGGCGTTTCTAGCTAAAATATGAGTTCTCTATCCATGCTATTGCTTCCTCCAGTGATAAAGTCATCTCGTCTGAATCAGGAGAGAAATATGCACAGATCAAGCACTGTTTGCAAGTTAAAAAAACAGTTCTAAACAAATACGTGGGTGGATTTTGATGTGAGAGGAACAACAGGAGATGGACTTTTTTCACTGGAGGAAGTGTTATTATGGACTCATATTGACCAGAAGCGACAATTTGAAGTTAAAATGTCTTCATGATGCATTTGTTTCTTACAAACATGCAGGTTTTCACTTCACAAGATGTTAATTGATGGACTGGAGTGGTGTGGATTACTTACATTATTGTGATGGTTTTATCAGCTGTTCGGGCTCCTGTTCTGACGGCGCCCATTCACTGCAGAGGATCCATTGATGAGCAAGTGATGTAATGATAAAGAAACAAACACATTCTACAACATATATGTATTCACGAAATATATAAAATACTCAATAGCTCTTTTCATATTTCTGTGGTTCTCAGAAGCAGAAGTCGTCATAGTTGGGTAAATTTATATTCAAAAGAAAACAAGCATTTTTAATGTTCCAGTGTGTTGTCTAGCCCTGATCTCCTGCTCAGTTTGAATTTTGTTTTTTAAAAACATGTTTTTTGTTTTGCAGGTCACAGAGGAATCGTTACACAGTAAGAAAGTGGCCACACATTACAACAAACTCCAGGAGTGTGGCCTGGCAGAGCGCAATTAAAGCAGGATCGTCCACATGCGCAACTTCAACAACTGGTTGAAGAGTGTCCTCATCGGTGAGAAGCAGCACAAGCTCGCGTTTACCTCTCAGGCAATCATGTTTCATGAGGCAGTGTGGGTCGATGCTTGTTTGTGGTTGGGTTAGATGGTAAATGATCTCAGTTGAGTGGAATGGCAAGCAGGATCTCACAGAGTTGTTGTTCTGAGGTCTGTGTGTTGGTCCTCAGCGGAGATCTTGGACAAGGTGAAGGAAAGACGGAGAGAGGTGACCGTGCTGGACCTGGGCTGTGGAAAAGGAGGAGACCTTCTCAAATGGAAGAAAGGACGTATTGATAAACTGGTGTGTGCAGGTAACTACACAGTCCTCTTCATACTTTATTGTCTTCATCTGTAAATTTTAAGGTCCTCTTTACACCAGTATTAGGATCTCTCAGAGAGAAGTAACCCGTAGGTCTTTCTTTCTTTTTTTTCTTCACCGATTTTGTTTGTGCTTTTCCAATTGGTAAAGCCATACCTAGCTAACAAAGTTTAAAGCCCTTGTATCAGCGCACTAATTTGATGTGTAGGCAGTCCTTTGCTGTTTTCCAGGGTCAAGACTAGTCTGTAACCAGTATAGATTTTTTGAGAGCAGGGTAAATAGTATGGAAATGTGAACAGTAATTTATTTTGCATAGTATTTACTGAATTAAAAATTAATCATTTAAAAGTTAATAAATAAGCATTTATACTTTAAATAGCAATGTCATGATTCTGGAATCCTGTTATAGTATTTTTCATTATAATTAGTTTTTCATATAACTAATTAAGTTGCTTAAACATTTAGAAAAAAAGGATAATTTATGTATGTATGCATAGTTTAATACTAAGGACCGAAAACCAATCACAAAGAGTACTTTTTTTTTCATTTAAAAACATAAGAGGTAGTGGGATGCCGAAAAGCAGCCATAAATTCTCGTGACATTTTTTGTAAAAGTTGAACTTACCGTACATAAATTTTTACATGGCTTTCTAGACATGTAGCTATCTTGTGCGAGACGCAAGTGCAACACTGATAGATGTCCCTATAGAAATTGTGATAAATATGCGTTCTGTGTGAACGGCTTGGTTTCAGTTTTGAGGTAAACAACATCATCTCCACATTGATGTTCCCTTTTTACTCAATATTTTGAATGAGCAGTGCTGCATCTAGTGGGTTCAACGGGATAGACTAAGAAAAACATTAAAATGCAACAACACCTACATCGTCATCGCATCTTGTGCACCACTGATAAGGCAGCCTGACGCACACCTGAAATTTGAATGCAACGTTTTTGCATTCGAATGTGGATTTTTATTTTAAATTTGACGAATATTCAAAATAATTATTTTTTTTGACAGCCCTACTCTACACTGCGCAAAACTCCGCATTTGAACAGTCAATAGCAAATACTTGAAGTAATAACTAAACATACTTACAGTTGCTGATTTAGAAGCGCCAGATTGTCATAGCAAAGTCAGAATTGATTTTTTTTTTTAGAAATAGCCTTTGTGCAACCAGCCTTGTACTCTCCTAGGTTCACGAAACTGTCGTCCATAAAATGCGTTGCACAAATTCGAACATTTAGGTTGTGATGTTCTGTTGTAAATAATCTTAATGATTCCTAATTGCATCTACTTTCAGAAGGCCAAATAAAGTGCTTTTGCTTTTGCACAGAAACACACAGCGTCTCCCTGTCACGGCTGCATCAACACTACTGCGGTTACTGAAACCACGCTTTCTTTCTTTGCTGAACATTTGGGCGGCATTACGCAAATATTTCCACATCGTGACGTAGACATGTGGGGGCGTGTTTGAATGAGGCGTTTTAGCCCGGTCTGGATCAGGCTTCTCTTTTAGATAGAATACATCTTTTTGTGGGAGACTTTGAGCTTTGTAACTCTGCAGATCTTATACATGCACAAACAGCTACATAACACTAAAGAAAAGGAAAACGCATCATATGACCCCCCTGAAAACAAGTATCTTTGTCATAATAACAGAATATACCAGACAAAATATTATAACTTATATGAGGGTTTTTTGAACATTGTGTTTGACAAGGGGGCGCCTTCATGTTAAAAGGTTTGAGAACTTCTGTTCTAGTATGTTATTCTTAGCTTTAAATACAAACATATTGTTCAATTTGTTTTGATTCATTGAAACGGACACTTTCAACTTATTCATAAAAATGAATCAATTCCAAACACTAACAGCATTTTGTGCTACTGAAGTTTAAATCAGATGCGTTTAGAAATATCTGAATATCTAAAATATTTTGGTAAATAAAAAAAATATAAAAAAGTAAAACTTGAAATCTGTAAAGAAAAAAAAAATGTGATTTGTTTTAGGACTTTTTGATTCTGTAATACTATTGTAGTATCTTTAAAAAAAATAAAAAACTTAAAGGAAGTAGACACTGTAACAAACAGTTCACTCAGTATTCTGGTAAGTTTGTGCTCACTGGGAATTATATTTTCCAATTGTTCATGTAGTACACAATGAATACGTCATAGTGACCAGCTGGATATAGTGCAGTGCAGCATAGTTTGAAATGTAAAGATTCAAAGAAAAAAGCTGTAATACTTTTAAAAATTTACTTTTTTTTCCATTTTACAGTATCTTAAGGAACTGGTATACTGTCAAAATTCAAGCCGGTAATTAAAAAAAAAATTGGCCGACCACTACTCAAATTGAGCAAATTGGACAATTGAGCATTGACACAATTATTCATCGCTACCAAACAATGGTATTAATAGCAGGTGTAAAGAGGGTCTTTCTGCACTTCTTTAAATGCCTTCATATTGTAAATGATTTGTGATTGTACCTCACAGATATCGCTGCTGTGTCCATCGAGCAGTGTCAGCAGCGCTATAATGACATGAGACGGAGGGGTCACCCAAACGACCGCACGTACTCAGCCGAGTTCATCACCGCAGACTGCGGCAGGGTATGAGCACTGCACAAATCACACACTTCACCTGCTGTTTCATTTGTTAGAGGGGCTCAGTTCATTGTCAGAAGGAAGAAAGACAAAAGCCAGTGTGCATTATTCAGTATGTGGCAGTACAGGGTCGCATTCTCTCTGTCTGTCTCAGGAGCTGCTGTCTGAGAAGTTGAGAGACCCTGAGCTGCGGTTTGACGTGTGCAGCTGTCAGTTTGTGTATCATTATTCCTTTGAGAGCGAGAAGCAGGCTGACACCATGCTGAGAGAGACGCCTGTGAGAGACTCCGGCCGGGAGGATTCTTCATCGGAACCACTCCAGATGCATATGAGATGGTGTAAGATCTCTCTCTCTCTCTCTCTCTCTCTCCCTCTCCCTCTCCCTCTCTTTCTTCTTCAAATGTAATTCATTCAGGTTAACCAAAAAGTAAAAATGGTTGTTTTACAATGTCTTTTAATATTATGATCTCTTGATTCACATGAAGCGTTTGGAGGCGTCGGACTCCAACAGCTTTGGAAATGAAGTGTTCAGGGTGACCTTCCAGAAGAAGCTTTACCCTCTGTTCGGCTGTCAGTATGACTTCAGTCTGGAGGGTGTCGTCAACGTCCCAGAGTTTCTGGTGTATTTCCCCCTGTTTGAGGAGTAAGTGTCTCATCTCCTCTCAAACACATTGTGTCATCGTGATTCCTGTTTTCCTGATGTGCCAGCAGAGGGCGCAACAGCTCCATAAATGTGTGTTGTAGTGTTGGACATATTCTTGATTTCATAATGTTTATTTCTGCTTTTAGAAAATCCTTAATACCATATGCAATTTGTTCTAAATGGAATTATATATAAGGTTACAGATTAAAACAAAATCTTAAAAAAAAATCTTTAAAAAAAAAAGTTTGACAAAAAAGCACTTTACTGATGATTTGTGTTGTGGAAGAGACATTATAAATGATGATAATGTAATTTAAATTATTTCTAATTGTATTATTCATTTATACATCTTTAATAACTTAATTCGTTTCTCTTTTTTTTTTTTTTTTTTGTCCAGAATGGCGAAAAAATACAACATGCGTCTCATTTACAAGAAAACCTTCAAAGAATTCTTTGAAGAGAAAGTTAAAGATGAGAAGAATAAGGTTCTGATGCAGTGGATGCAGGCGCTGGAGGTTTGTGGCTCTATCCTTGACTGACACTGACCTTTGATAATCAGTCAATCTCTTGGTTATTTCCTCTATTAATTTTTTAGGTGCCTCACAGTTTAATCTAATTCTGATTATGGGAGTTGCAATCCTATTTCATTATAATTCCACTGTACATTTTTATTGATTATTCTGCTTTGCAAATGCAAAACTCAGTAACACATTTTGTCACCGTCAGTAAGATATGACTGAAATAGAGCCTCTCAGACTATGATCTGCCCTTTCCAGTCACAGTACACAATATACGAGCTATATTGTGTTTGTCATCTATGCATCACTGGTTAAGTTCAGGTTAAGGATTGAATTTGGAAAAACTGGAATAAATTTTCAGTTTTTGGTAGAGATACAAATTAAACAAATTTTTCAGATACAGGTTTACTTAACAAGTATACATTTATTTAACATCTTTTGATGGTTAACATCGATGACAGATAATTAGGAATGCTGTCCATTTAAGACGGAAGGTAATACTGTATGCATGTAATACTGACACACATTCAGTTTTCACCACCTGTTTACGCTCACTTAAGCTATAACCGACTGTATTTACGTGAGATACTCTACACGATAGACATTTGGACTGCTGTGTGTGTATTTGAGCCCTAAGAACTGATCGCACGCTGTATGAGAACTGAAGAAGTGGAGCGAGCACGAGAGAGAGAGCACTTCTATCAGCGCGATTCTGCCTATCCCGCCTTCACTAACTTTAAGTTAATCGACAACGAATTGTGACTCCCGGGAAAAATGGGACGTCTGGTCACACTATCCCTAACCCTTCAGGTGCTGAGGCCATTGTTTCAGATCGCTAGTTTGCGTTTTGGTAGCCTTTCTGTCCGCTGTGGCTGCCATACTGAGACTAGATATACAAACGCCCCTCATCCGATGACAGAGACGCACATTTTGAAAGACAAGACAGTTAACTTAGCCTATAGGATGTATTTTGAATGTCCGGTAGTCCTCAAATAAAATGTTAGTCCCTTCTCGTCTTGTTAACGAAGACGCGGCATAGATTTCGTCATAGTTTTTATCATCAGATATTAGTTTTAGCTCGTCAACGTCTCGTCTTAGTCACAGAAAATGAACGAATATTTTTCGTCGTCGTCTTCGTTTGACGAAATTAACACTGATCCACAGTTACAATATTACAGTGAAAAGTAATTGTGTAACAGAAAAATGCTTCATCTTTCATCCACATTATACAGACCTTAATATTCAGCATGAAATCAAAATAGGCCTTGTGTAATGTAATAATACACATCTGTTCTTCAATTATCGTTCAGTGCACATTATTCAAAAGAAAAAATGCTTGTCTTCTAAATCTTTCAGCAAAATGGATGAACTTGCTTTGCCTCTGATATGACTTTTCTTTTTGGTTGCTGTTGGCTGCACAATATTTCCAGCCCTTTCTTTTAAACCACCTGTTATATGGTGACTTTTCATGAATCAGTAAATTTCTGATCAAACCCACCCTATAATTCTTTCTTATTTAATGCCCTGCTTTAATCCAGGAACGCATTGTGTTATAAAAAGTATCACGGGTTGTGATTGCTATTTTACCAGAGATGTAACGATTCACTCAACTCACGATTCGATTCAATACACGATTTTGATTTCATGATTCGATTTTCTCTCTATTTTTTTTTTTTTTTTTTTACAAAATGAGATTGAAGACATTAAACAGTAAATGAGAAGGTGTCCTTTTATTAGGCTATTGCTGCACGTTTCTTTGTGAAATTGAAATATAGCAAAACTAAATTGAAATTTTAAAACAAACCCCAAATAAAATAAGCAAGTTACACAAATAAAAGAAATGTCTTCATATAAACAAACTAAGGCTTTGTCTGTGCTCTTTCCATTTAAAATGAGAGGCAACCACTGCATTTAAATCATGATCCAAACAAAGATGCAGCATACATGCAGCATGAGCAGTTTTTAATCTAAATTAGACTGCATAATTTCGAAATTTGAAGCAAAAACAGGTCTGACTTTAGTTTTGTGCAGCTATACTACATAAAACATATCTGAATGAAGCGGCAGACGAGCTGAATGACGCAGATTCACTTTCTGCCAGCAGGTGGCGCTTATGAACAGCAATGATAGTGTTTCCTGGGTTACCGCTGTAAACAAAGCAGAGCTGCGCTTATGAACACTACTTTAATTTGCATCGTTCAGAGGCAAGAAAATAAAATACCATGTAAACTTTTCTAAAGACAGTCAGTTCCCCTCAGAGATACATTCATATAAACTCATACTCCAACTGTATTGCGATTTGTTTGGCATTTCAACCGATTTGAATCGTCACATATTTGAATCGATTATCAACCGGCTCACGGTTTATAGTTACATCCCTGTATTTTGCTTTAACTTTTTAACTACTTTAATTTTTTTGACTAAGTATAAATTTCCTGACTATAAAGTGACACTCAATATCACTGACAAAGTAATTAATTATAGCATTTATGTATGATAACTATATAATTTTATCAAATACTTTTGATTGATTAGTGTGTCTAAGCACGATCCAGTGTTGTGACTGACATTTTCAGTCAGATTGACTGTAGCCGCACAAGCACAGATCTTCAATCGAACACAGCTGTCATAACGGCGTATTAGCACAAATTAAGCATATTTAACGCTCCCCAAGCCTCTTTTCCCTGTGAGAAATCCCTCTCACAATCAGCTGTAATCCCATTAGCCTCCCAGTGCTAACGTGAACATGACTGCTCCAGAACTGCAGAAAAAAAGACCCTGATTTTGAGCAGACTGGATGAAACTGGTCTGATTTCATCCTGTGAAGCCAGATCTTCTCCTCCTTTTTTCATCTTTCTTTCTTTGTTGTTCTTCTGTAAAAATATCACCAGCTAACTCGATAAATTGGACTAAAAAGCCTTTGGATTTACACATAGAGACTTGGAAATGGGCTAATTAAACTCAGACTAGCAACCAGCCATTGGCCATGTACACACTCTGAAGTGTCAGGAGTGACAAACGCATTTATATATGGGATTGAATCCCCTAAATTACAGTTTAATTTGTGAATAGAACAGAACTCACTCTCAGGCTGCGATGACTGACACCATAATAACCATAGCAACATTCTGCAACATGTTTGTGAGACTGCTTCGCAGAGCACGCTGTTGAAGGGTTGCCTTGTCCACATATTATAAGCAATGTTTAAGTGACTTTGAGCTTGTTTAGCCTCGGCTCATAAAGCGATCCAGTTTATAAGGTACTAAAGTAGGCAGGTGCAGGTTGCAATATTTTGGTATGTGTTTTTTTTTTTTAACAAGATATTGTGTAGGGATGGGCGATATGACCAAAATCTTATATTACAATATGAGTAATATCATGGTATACCATAATCATTGTAGGGATATATATATCACAATATAGTTATTTTTGCTTTAAATTAGGTACTTTTTTTTTACCAGTGTCAATATCACAGAAAACTAATACTAGCCTAAAAAAAAAAAAAACCTCAAGCTCACTGAAGACAAGTAAACAGTCAGTGATTAAATAAGAATAAGAAACAAATTATGGCTTGTTTCCACCGAGCGGGACGGGTCAGTACAGTACGGTACAGTTCGGGACCGAACACCCTGATCCCGCTTGCGTTTCCACTGCCAACAGTACCCTTACTTGATAGGCGTGGTGTATGCCAGAAAGTAGCGATCGACAATAAAGCGTGACAATAAGCACATCTCTGCCTCTATTATGTCAGTTTTAATGAACAATAATAGCCATTATGAAAGTATAAGTACAAAGTATAAGAGGTTTATATAAGAGCAAAAAAAATCTTTATATTTCTCTTTATTTATTCCTTCCCTCGCTAGCTTGTACTTATTTGAACTATGCCTGAGACTAATTGTTACGAGCACTTCCTCTGTCTGTTTGCCTCAAGATGAATCGCTTTGTATTCCCCAATTGTAAGTCGCTTTGGATAAAAGCGTCTGCAAAATGACTAAATGTAAAGTCAAAAGCAAACAATTAAGTCAAACGTATGCTACAAAGTCAGCGCTGTACTACGGTAAAGTTCAAAACAAATATAAAGTTAAACTTTGTGCTCAGTCAAAACGATATGACCAGGAACAAATAATAGATTCATGAGACCACGAATGCCTGTTAAATATACACAAAACTAATTGTATCTCATGTTTAATCACTGCAGAGACATCAGAGCCAGCGGCAAATGTCGGAAGGACTAGCCAAGCGTAAGGCTGCTCGAGGCGGATACATGAGCACTGAGCGCCCGGTGATCGCCTCGAGCTCTGAAATCGACATAGCAAATTTTCAAATAGGCGTTATATCTTTATAAATAAACCACAGATTTGAGTTTTAAACAACTACATTCTCGCCTGAAAAACTCTTAAAACTACATTTCATGACAGAATAACAGTAATATTTTGAAAATTACGCAGGTTTTTGGGCAATGACATTTCACAAGTCCACAAGAACAGACAAGAACACATTGAGAAACAGCTATTGTCTGTGTGAAAATATAAAATGATAAAATACACTGTTATATTTTTTGTGTTCGTGCACTCTGATGTATAAGCTGAACACAGCAGAGCAGAACGAGTGAAGGAGAAGCTTTATCCCCTTGTATCACGCACAAGTGATGATTCTAGTCAACCAATCAACGTTCTGCAGTGAATTTAGCTCCACCCTTTTTGTACCCTTTGCTGTGCTCGGTACCCCAACGGAAGGGTACCAAAAAAGTGGTACGGTACGGTTCACTATTTTGGTACCATTCACAACTTCTGACAATGGAAACGGACATAATTGCGTACCGAACCGTACCGCTCAGTGGAAACGAGCCATTATAAGCAATAGGACAAGAAAACTACAGTAAAACAAATAAGAAATACTTACACTGTATAAAGTAAGCAAATGTATAAAAACACTGCATATTCTTCTCTGAGTAAACAAAATTTATTCCATGGTCTGTCTGAATACTGGATTTTGATTGGCTGGCAGGTATGCAGTAAAACTGTTTAATGCACAGGTAGTTCCAAGTCAGTTTAATCTCCGTTCCATATTGATGCACACAATTGATGAACAAATCTTTTTTCGAGTCATTTCGTTCATTTTAGCAAAATATAATTAAAATGTTACGTGCTACTTCCCTAACACATCTACTACTTATGCAAACGTTGATCACACTACAATCAATACAAAACTATAATGGTATAAGAAACAGAAAAAAATAATTAATTGTTTACCTGGGTCTTTAGTCTATGATTAGCTCACCTCACCTCTTATCTGACAATTCTTCGGGTTTGAGTCATTCGTTCATCACGTGACAGCATTGGATAGAGAAATTAGTTAATTTACAACCTTCCTTACAAACGGCTGCATAATTATTATTATTATTATTATTTACTCTTACAGTTACGTGATGCGTTTCTGGTCTCAAATTGTAGCTTTTTATTTCTTACAGTTTATAAATGTGTGAATTTCTGTCATGATGGTTCTTTTCCCATAACACTGAATGTGGTAACAAAGGTAATAAACTAAAGAGTTGGTTATTATTATTATTATTAAATCTTTTTCCCTCAGACTGCATAGGTTAAGCTTAGACGTTTCGACACGGTGTCGAGTTTTCGAAGCGCAGATGTTTCGAAACACTGCTCCGAAGCGTGATTCGAAACACCCATGTCACGTGACTAAGGCGATTCGAAGCATCGGGGCGTGTCACAAGTGTTTCGAGATGTGCATACCTGCCGATTCTGCGTTTGATTGACAGGGTCGGGAACAAATCACACAATTGCACATCTGTCTCAACCTAACTCCCACAAAGTATAAAAGTGGAGTTAACGCATCTTCACTTCGTGGGTTTTTGTGAGAGGATTTTTTCAAAGGCTGGAGAAATTCTATGTAAAAAAAGAAGTAGGCTAAGTCCATCAACAGCAGAACAATTAATATTTTTAAATAAAAATCTTTATATGTAAAAATGAAAAAAATTAAGACATTGTGGCTTGATGTATTTTATTGTCTATTTTTCATTACCAAAATACCACTTATTTATTCACAAAGAGTTCATTCAGATGTCAGACCGATGTTTCAACACTTTACAAGAACAGAACAATAAAAACTCACATTTTAATTGTTTATTATAATTTTGTGACGATGACTGCTTCACCCAGGATTCAAACCCAATGAGACAGCATTCCAGTCGAGCACACTAACCACTCCCCCAAATCACTTGGTGAATCAACTAACACAACATACGTTATAATTCGTCAATTCGCTTAACTGTTTCTTTGTCGATGCTGTTTCAGAGCAATACTTGAAAATGACCACTAGGTGTCACCGTAGAGACGGGTGTCGAGATGTTTCGAAGCCTCGACACATTTGCTCCGACTGCTTCAGTGTTTCACGAAGCCTCGCTCTGCCCACCACTAGCTGTCACGTGACGAACGAACGACTCAAACCCGAAGACTCGAAACAGGTGAACTAATTCAGCGCAGAACCTAATAATAATATGATGTATTGTCAAGTATGGTGACCCTTACTCGAAATTGGTGCTCTGCATTTAACCCATTCAAGTGCACACACACAGCAATGAGTAGTGAAACACACACACTGTGAACACGCACCTGGAGCAGTGGGCAGCCATTGCTCCAGCGCCCGGGGAGCAATTGGGGGTTCGGTGCCTTGCTCAAGGGCACCTCAGTCATGATATTGAAGGTGGAGAGAGTGCTGTTCATTCACAATCCCCACCTTGAATAATTCACCTGAGATTCGAACCCACAACCTTTTGACTCTCTAACCATTAGGCCACGACTTCCCCCTATAGGATGTTGCGCATGCGCGACTGAACGAATCACTCCCCGAGACGACTCGTTCTTCCCGAGTCACATTAAAGATTCGTTCAAAATGAACGAATCATTCAAGAACGACCTATCAGTAATCCACACTCATCCCTCGCACATAAACACACACACACACAGAGAGAAAGAGAGAGAGAGAGAGAGAGAGAGAGAGATCACAGATCGCACATAAACTTGTTGTCAAGGCTTCCCCGTGATTTGTATTAAAAAATAGCCTAGAAACTAGATCGCTACATTATATTTCTCAGCAACGAGGTGGCGCTGTTTTTGAAGTAATTAATTGTTTGTAGAGAGAGACGCACAGATGCAGCATGCAG
Organism: Aspiorhynchus laticeps; assembly: GCA_023376895.1. Taxonomy (NCBI): domain Eukaryota; kingdom Metazoa; phylum Chordata; class Actinopteri; order Cypriniformes; family Cyprinidae; genus Aspiorhynchus; species Aspiorhynchus laticeps. Next base: position 40,133 of record JALXFT010002191.1, read on the forward strand.
GTAAAGCACACACAACTGTCATCTCCTTTCTTTCTTTCTTTCTTTCTTTCTTTCTTTCTTTCTTTCTTTCTTTCTTTCTTTCTTTTCTTTCTCTCTCTCTCTCTCTCTCTCTCTCTCTCTCTCTCTCAATTTTAATTAATTGAAATAAATGCTATAATTCATTAAAATGTGATCTTACCACACTATTCTCTAGTCTCTGTGTCTGATTGAAGCGGGCAGAATGCTAGAGCTAACGTGCCATTAACTGTAATTTTTACCCTTCTGGTCAAATATTGTGCTGCAAAGAGCAATACTAGTTTTAACTTGTCTATAACTTGGCAAATGACCATGGAATAAGCGGGATAATCAACGGCTTGCCTTGCATTAAAGGATTTTAATTGCACTTCGCTTTGCGTCGGGTGGTTCTTGGCCTCCATATCGTGCATTTAAAATCCTTTAATGCACAGCAAACCGTTGATTATCCCTTACATATATTTCTAACTAAATTACAAAAGTGATTTAATCAAGAGCAGTGAGAGATTTTCTCTTTGTTGTTTGATTAAACATATATGACAGAGAGCAGGGATATTAGACTGCTGTTACTTCAAGAGCTGCCCGGATCCAGTATACTGTTACACGTGTTTTCTTTCTTAGCTGTTTGCTTTCACTTAAAGGGTTACTCCACCCCAAAATGAACATTTTGTCATTAATCACTTACCCGCATGTCGTTCTAAACCCATAAAAGCTTTGTTTGTCTTCGGAACACAATTCAACTCTAGGTCAACGTAGCACCATTTTGGAGAATATCAGCTGGATGCAAACTAATTTAAGTTGCATGTGGCGCGGCTGACAAATAACAGCGTATGCAGTTTGCGTCCAGCGGATATTCTCCAAAATGGCGCTACGCTGACGTGGAGTAGACGAATTGAATAAAGTCGTTATTTTTGTTTTCTTTCCATACAAAAAGTATTCTCGTAGCTTCGTAAAATTACGGTTGAACCCCTGATGGCAGATGGACTATTTTGATGATGTCTTTCATACTTTCTGGACCTTGACAGTGCAAATTGTTTGGCAGTCAATGGGACAGTCACAAGCCTCACGGTTTTCATCTAAAACAGCCAACAGCCATATCACCCTGCAGCCCAAGACTGGTTGCCCACTGAAGCTAAGCAGGGTTGAGCCTGGTCAGTACCTGGATGGGAGACCTCCTGGGAAAACTAGGTTGCTGTTGGAAGAGGTGTTAGTGAGGCCAGCAGGGGGTGCTCACTCTGTGGTCTGTGTGGGTCCTAATGCCCCAGTATAGTGACGGGGACACTATACTGTAAAAAAGCACCGTCCTTCGGATGAGACGTTAAACCGAGGTCCTGACTCTCTGTGGTCATTAAAAATCCCAGGATGTCCTTCGAAAAAGAGTAGGGGTGTAACCCCGGCATCCTGGCCAAATTTTCCCATTGGCCTCTGACCATCATGGCCTCCTAATCATCCCCGTATCTGCTGATTGGGTTCATCACTCTGTCTCCTCTCCACCAGTAATCTGGTGTGTGGTGGGCATTCTGGCGCACTATGGCTGTCATCGCATCATCCAGGTGGATGCTGCACATTGGTGGTGGTTGAGGAGATTCCCCCTTCTATGTAAAGCGCTTTGAGTACCTAGAAAAGAGCTATATAAAATGTAACAAATTATTATTATTATTATTATTAAAATATCTTAAATTGTGTTCCGAAGACGAACAAAGCTTTTACGGTTTGGAACGACATGCGGGTAAGTGATTAATGACAAAATGTTTATTTTGGGGTGGAGTATCCCTTTAAGACCTAAATTACTGTGTTCATGAGGATACTTGCAGAGACGTGCAAAAATAACTCTGTTCAATACTCCCGCGCTCTTTGAGCACTGTCTCTCAGTGCGCGCATATAGCAAAATGACTTCTCTTTTGCTGCTGATTGCATTTCAATGCCTAAAATCTTTTTTTTTTTTAAAACCGCAATGCTTAAAAATGCATGTTTTCATGACCACGTAGCACAGCAACGTCATGTTAGCGTGTAACTGCGATAGGGACGATAGTCAAAAATCTCTACCGGTTAACAAATTTTCTATGGGTTAATCATGTCTACCAGTATATTGCCCAGCCCTAAACCTATTTGGATTTAAGTTCTTAGGGTTCTTATATTTGTTGTTGTTGTTTTTTTCTAGTAAGATCTGTCAACACTGAGTCTAAACAGATCCTGCGATATCTTCCACTGCACATACAGTAAAGGCAAAACTCTAATGCATGTTTAAGAATGTCATTAACAACTAGTTGAGTTTGGTTCTGTACACAGAGCAGAGTTTCTGTAAATGCAGTTTTCACTACCTGAGCTTTCAATTCAGCTTGTAGAATGCGGTTGTCACTCCTGTAAATGACTGAAGTGTGTGTACAGAACAAGATTAAGCACTTAAATGTGAATTTATACCCAAATTTAGCTGCAGCGTGTATGTGACCAGTAAGTAGTGACCCAGCAACTTCCTAGCCACACCCTAGCAACCATTTAGAGCACCCTAGCAACACTACACTACAATAGCCTGGCATATCTCAGCATCAGAACATTGTAGGGGTATGTTGGTGGGCTCTTTGGACTTGATAGGCAAGCAGTTTTACATATCACCCTATAAACTATCTAGCCACACCCTAGCAACCATTTAGAGCACCCTAGCAACCGTACAGCATTGTGAATAAGCCAAATCTCAGCTTCACAACATCATAGAGACCTGCTGGTTGGCTCTTTTGATGCGAGCAGGGCAACTAGTCTAAAAAAGTATCACTATGGTAACTGTGTGCAGACACCCTAGCAACTATTTAGAGCACCCTAGCGACCGCATTTACAAGCATTATCTTAGCCTCAGAACATCATACAGACTTGAAAGTGGACTGTCTTGCAATTCCAGCTGCCTAGTGGCGAGTTTTATCTAGCGTTATCTCAGTTATCCGTAGATAATATCTGTTGAACCATACCACCTTATCCTTGCTTTGCCAGAATCTAACAGTTTTGTGTCGTCTTGTCATATAGCAATACCCTCCGGACGTGAGGGTCCGACTGGCGTCCGACAGTCCGGGGGAGTATGAACATGCCAAGAGAATCACTGCCAATCCTGCTGCCAGACGTCTACTGGTGAGCCCTAATATCATTTTCTTCAGCAGAGAGCATTTTTTCTTTGTTTTAACTGTGTTCTGATAGTTTGCTCTTTCTCCACAGGGAACCTTGAGCAAGACTGAGTGGGAGGCTACAAGTACGTGGTGATGTTCTTCCTGTTGAAATCAGTGTTCAGTGGCATCTTTTGAAATAGAAAGATGTTTTAACTTCATGAAACACAATTTTTTTTTTTTTTTTTTTTGCACACATACCATGGTAGTATCATGGCATTCATTTAGCATTTTACACACACTCTCCTAAACTGTCCTATATCTCTATCTTGTTTCTCTGTACAATACAATTCAAAAGTGTGAAAGAAATTAATGCTTTTATTCACCAAGGATGCATTGTGTTTTAAAAGTGACAGTAAAGACATTCTTTTTCAAATAAATGCTGGTCTTTTAAACAAAGAATACTGAAAAAAACTAAATTTTGGTTTTTCCGCTAATATATGAAGCAGCACAATGTTTTCAACATTGATAGTTAACAATAAATGTTTCTTGAGCTGCAAATCAGCATATTAGAATGATTTCTGAAGGATCATGTGACACGGAAGACTGGAGTAATGATGATGAAAATTCAGATTTGATCATAGGAATAAATTACATTTTACTATATATTCAAATAGAAAACAGTTATTTTAAATTGTAATAATATTTCACAATATTACTGTTTTTACTATATTTTTGATTGAAATAAATGCGGCTTCAGTGAGCATAAGAGACGTCTTTCAAAAACATTAAAAAAATCAAAATGACCCCAATCTTTTGAACGGTGGTGTTTATTAACAAACTTTTATACTTTTAAACATTTATAGTTTATTTTAATTTATAAAATGCATTGGACGGTTCATCTAAACGAACTATTTGAAAATGATTCAATTCAAGTTTGTGCACAGCATTAGGTATTTATTTATAGTGAAATATTTAGTTAAATGCTGCTTTCTTCAACTTGGGTTTGCTTTCTATTTTTGTGTTTGTTGTGTTTAGTGTAATTATTACGTTTGTTAAATTTGAGATTCATGTATACAAAATTTAAGTTAATTCTGGTTTGAACCTGGGGATTAATAACATACGTTGTCCTTGTGAAATGAGATGACATTAAATATGGTTATTTAATGGGTCTATAATGTGTTTGATAATTTTATAATGTGCAGATCATGATTTCCCCCTCCTTAACCTTAACCAACAACTCTTCCTTCTCACTCTTTTTGTAGGCATATACCTGGTGTATGTGTTTGAGAAAATGTCATGAGTCCAACGGATTCACCATCGAGCTGTTGTATCCGGATGAGTGAGCCAAAGATACAGAGTCTCATTGTCATTCATCTGGTTCCCAGAATACTGCTGAGCATGTCCATTTCACAAACCATCAAATATTTTTATACAACCGGAGCTTTTCCTTCACAAGTGTGTGTGTGTGTGTGTGTGTGTGTGTGTTTTGGTGTACACAATGCACATGATCAATATTCTGTCTGATACTGTATTTCTGTTTATCGGTCATGGTTCACTCGCTACCCTCTCTCTTCAAGTCAAGCAATCTAATAACCCTGTAGAGCTTACAGTCATACGCTCCCTTTGGGTTTGACCTTGATAGTAATCCACCCTTCCCTTCAGGCTTGACTGAAATCTGTCTTGGATTCTTTTCTTTTCTGTATTCATCTGTGAAAGGTTGATTGGTATTGTTTAATGTGTGACGGGGCTGTTTTCTTACAGTAAGACATGCATAACTTTCATTCATTCAAGTTGACAGATCCATAAAATCTTTTTTTTTTTGTACCTGTCATTTAAGTAATGAGGTCTAATGTTTTCTCTCCTAATGTTGTCTTTGAACATCAGGAAGGATGTGTTGTAAAGTCTGATTTTTGTATGTAGAGCAGTGTTGCTGGTCTTGCAGTTTGTCATGGAATTAACCTGCTTTAGGAATATTAAACCTTGAGTTTGTCAGTTGAATGCCTGTCTTTTTTTTTTCAAGTTTGCCATCCACCTTTTTCTTGCCGTAAAAACGGGCGCGGCCATTTGTAAATTATATGGGTCTAGCTTCCGGTCTCATAGTCCAGCTATTTATAGCTGTACAAAACAGTTCGTTTTGCTGCATGATATTGAAAATTGGTGTGTCTTAAATTTTAATGTATTTTAATTATGAACACACTGGTTTGTAGTGCAAACAGTTTTACCGTTTACTACACGTTGTTGTTCTCCTCGTTATTTACCTATTGCGGCTAATGAACTGGAAGTCTCACCCATAGGCTTACTTCCACGTTGAAGAAAAAGGTGGATATTCACTCAGTGTATAAATGCACATATGTGTGCTTCACTCTGAGACAAGCAGCCCAACAAACTATATATATATATAATATATATATATATATATATATAATATATATATATATAATAATTAAATCACAGCCTTTTGTGATTTGATAAGTGCACTAAGCCATATGGTAGTTTCTGTTTTAATATATGTAAAAATGTAATTTATTGCTGTGATCAAAGCTGAATTTTCAGCATCATTACTCCAGTCTTCCGTGTCACATGATCCTTCAGAAATCATTCTCATATGCTGATTTGCTGCTCAAGAAACATTTAGCATTATGTTGAAAACAGTCGTGCTGCTTCATAATTTTGTTAAAAGCGTTTTTTTTCTCTCTTCAGGATTGTTTGATGAATAGAAAGTTCAAAAGAACAACATTTATTTGAAATAGAAATCTTTAGTAACATTAACTAATTAATTAATATTGATGTGTGTGTGTGTGGTAGCAATCCATCTGGTTTGTTAATTTGTGCGTGTGATATTGGAGCATTAGTTTAACCAAAAACATACAATATCCCAGTAATCACTTTTAAGAATGTTTACTAATGAATAAACTGAAAAAAAAGTTACATGGTCAAAAAAATTTAGTGCTTCAGTATTACATTTTAAAGACTAAAAGTCATTGCAAGAAATTACATCACTCTCATTATGCAATGTTATGGGATTTTCAATTTCAAAGTTTTCAGAAATATCTAAATAATATATTACACGTTTTAAATTGACAATTAAATACACACAGACACACAAATATATATAAAAACGTGTGGCTCTTACATAGCATAAAAAGAAATGGAATAAGTCATTGAACAAAGGAGGATAAAAATCAAAGGTCTCTGTGTATTTTGTTTCGTCCAGCTGCTTTAAGCACCACATAGCATCTCATCCTCATGGTCTGCACCAAATTTGCCAGTTCTTGGTGCAAGTATATATATATATAAATCAGCAGTCTTCCCCATTATTGTGGTTTCAAAGAACAAGAGATACCCGGAATTTATACTGTATGGATGGTCATTTAATGAAACTCAAATGTAAATATTCTAATACTTTGAGAGACTGGATTTTTGACTTTGAGCTGTAAGCTCTAATCATCAAAATTAAAACAAAAAAACTTTTAATGAATCTAGAATATATGAACGTTTCACTTTTTGAAATAAGTTACAACATTTTTTTTTTTGTTGAGATGCACCTGTGTATATACATGTGCATCTCAATAAATTAGAATGTCGTGGAAAAGTTCATTTATTTCAGTAATTCAACTCAAATTGTGAAACTCGTGTATTAAATAAATTCAATGCACACAGACTGAAGTAGTTTAAGTCTTTGGTTCTTTTAATTGTGATGATTTAGGCTCACATTTAACAAAAACCCAATCTCAACAAATTAGAATATGGTGACATGCCAATCAGCTAATCAACTCAAAACATCTGCAAATGTTTCCTGAGCCTTCAAAATGGTCTCTCAGTTTGGTTCACTAGGCTACACAATCATGGGGAAGACTGCTGATCTGACAGTTGTCCAGAAGACAATCATTGACACCCTTCACAAGGAGGGGGTAAGCCACAAACATTCATTGCCAAAGAAGCTGGCTGTTCACAGAGTGCTGCATCCAAGCATGTTAACAGAAAGTTGAGTGGAAGTAAAAAGTGTGGAAGAAAAAGATGCACAACCAACCGAGAGAACCACAGCCTTATGAGGATTGTCAAGCAGAATCGATTCAAGAATTTGGGTGAACTTCACAAGGAATGGACTGAGGCTGGGGTCAAGGCATCAAGAGCCACCACACACAGACGTGTCAAGGAATTTGGCTACAGTTGTCGTATTCCTCTTGTTAAGCCACTCCTGAACCGCAGACAAGGTCAGAGGTGTCTTACCTGGGCTAAGGAGAAGAAGAACTGGACTGCTGCCCAGTGGTCCAAAGTCCTCTTTTCAGATGAGATCAAGTTTTGTATCTCATTTGGAAACCAAGGTCCTAGAGTCTGGAGGAAGATTGGAGAAGCTCATAGCCCAAGTTGCATGAAGTCCAGTGTTAAGTTTCCACCGTCTGTGATGATTTGGGGTGCAATGTCATCTGCTGGTGTTGGTCCATTGTGTTTTTTGAAAACCAATGTCACTGCACCCGTTTACCAAGATATTTTGGAGCACTTCATGCTTCCTTCTGCTGACCAGCTTTTTAAAGATGCTGATTTCATTTTCCAGCAGGATTTGGCACCTGTCCACACTGCCCAAAAGCACCAAAAGTTGGTTAAATGACCATGGTGTTGTTGTGCTTGATTGGCCAGCAAACTCACCAGACCTGAACCCCATAGAGAACCTATGGGGTATTGTCAAGAGGAAAATGAGAAACAAGAGACCAAAAAAATGCAGATGAGCTGAAGGCCACTGTCAAAGAAACCTGGGCTTCCATACCACCTCAGCAGTGCCACAAACTGATCACCTCCATGCCACGCCGAATTGAGACAGTAATTAAAGCAAAAGGAGCCCCTACCAAGTATTGAGTACATATACAGTAAATGAACATACTTTCCAGAAGGCCAACAATTCACTAAAAATGTTTTTTTTATTGGTCTTATGAAGTATTCTAATTTGTTGAGATAGTGAATTGGTGGGTTTTTGTTAAATGTGAGCCTAAATCATCACAATTAAAAGAACCAAAGACTTAAACTACTTCAGTCTGTGTGCATTGAATTTATTTTTCATTAACTGTTCCCACCTGGTGGAATGACCTCCCCAACTCAATCCGAGCAGCTGAATCCTTAGCCATCTTCAAGAAACGGCTAAAAACACATCTCTTCCATCTTTATTTTACCCTCTAACTCTAGCACTCTCTATTTTAATTCTATTTTAGCTATCTGTCTTTTTATTTAAAAACACACACACACACACACACACACACACACTTGACCCTATATCAACTGCTTATTTATTCTGTAACTGCTGGCTTTTCCTGAAAAACTAACATTAGCTTTCTTTGTTCTATTCTATCTACTTGTTTCTTAAAAACAACAACAACAACACTAGGTTTCCTTTTTTTCTATATTCTATCTACTTGTTTTCTTAAAAAAAAAAACAAAAAAAAAACTTGCTACGTGTACTGCGTTAGGCTAACCAAGACTGGTCATAGCACTTGCATGTTGTTGCTCTTTTGTTGGTTTTGATTGCTTCTATCGTCCTCATTTGTAAGTTGCTTTGGATAAAAGCGTCTGCTAAATGACTAAATAAATAAATAAATAAAAGATCAAATTTAGGATGGTTTCTGCACAACATTTTATAAATGAGGCCCCTGATCTGATGCATCTTTCTGAGGTGACATGCAGATGGAGGGGCCAGAATGTGTGTAAACAAGATCAATGGATCCATCTTTTATGTGTCAACAGTACAGACTGCTGGCAGTGGTTGTGTAGTGGTGAGGAATATTTGTTTGAAGGTTTAAAGGAATAGTTCACCCAAAAAAAATTACATTTGCTGAAAATACTCTCCCTCAGGTCAAGATGAGTTAGTTTCTTCATCAGATTTGGAGAAATGTAGCATTACATCACTTGCTCACCAATGTATCCTCTGCAGTGAATGGGTGCCGTCAGAATGAGAGTCCAAACAGCTGATAAAAACAATCCACAAGTAATCCACATGACTTCTGGAGATCTAGCCATCCCCATTTGGCTTCTTTGGCCTTTCTCTATTTGGAAAAGAGTTTGAAAACCTTTCAGACTTTTCAGACGTTTGCAGTCAGCCAGATCGTGCAATGAATAGGAATATGTGTTTTACATGTAATATCAGAGCTACAGTATCCATATCAGAGCAGAGTCAGATCAGGAATATGTCTTTTTGCATGTAAAACATATCCTTTGCAATTAGACAAAACAAAAATCTCTTTTGGATGTAAAAGTCAGATCATTCACTTATTAGGGGAAAACAATATGCATACTTACAATGTCAGATCATGCAATGATGAAGTAGCAATATGTGTGTTTCTCCTTGAAAAGTATGCTTTGCAATGAGTCAGATCATGCAATGAGTATAAATGTGGTTTGACACTAATATGTATACTTTGCAATGTGTCAAATAATAAAAAAAAAATAGCAATGTGTTTTGCACCTTAAAAGGTATGCTTTACAACTGCATATTTTGCAAAGTGACTTACCTGACAGTGCTTTTCTATGAAGGAGGCTCGGAGCCTTAGAAAATGTTTTCAGATCAGCTTTCAAGGCACCATAAATGTCAAGTCTAATGGTCTAGAACAAATTCAAGTGAGCTTTAGATGACTACACTCCTTATTTCTCTGTAGAAATTAGACATTTATAAACGAAATGCTCCATCACACTGCATTTTTCTTCTTAAACCAACTGCCAAACTCTAAACACAGGATGTTAGGTTATCCATTCTATGCTGCCTTCAAAAATCAACTAGGCATTGTAGAATATATTATGCAAATATTAGATTTGGATGTGCTTTGATGCCTTATAGAATCTGTAATTATGTTTGACGCACACACCGGACAGTCTGGAGTCTGACTCACTGCTCCATAGGAGCGTCGTTTCCTGCTGTAAATCAATGTCCTCTTCCTGATGTTAAGGCTCATAATTGTTTGTCGGGAAGGTGAATGCAATTAAACGCTAGTTTGTGTCGTTTAAGCTGATCAGGTCCAGTCAATTTGTTTGGCAACAGTGGGGGTGCAAAGTGATTAGTTAGCTGTGGTTATCGACAGTTCACACACAGTCTCCTCAACCAAAGTAAAATCGATTCTTGTCACTCTTCCAGACCGGAATAACCTACAATAAATCAATGAGTAAAATGGAGTGTTCTTGTCTGAGCCGTTGGGCAGACTGAGACAAAATGGCAATGTTACGGGGTCATCTATGACATGGGAAAGCAATCTTTAGAGATTATTTTCTGAGTATCATCCAAAGATGAGGACATTGTTTCACTCGAGTGAAGTAGAAATGACTGATTACCGCAGTATACAGACTGAGCTTGTTTGCTGACTAGAAAGCAGGGTAAGATGGATAAACAATGTGCATTTAATTCTAATTTGTTACATATTTAGATACTTGGTCGTATGTCACGACACTTTTTACTTTATAACGTTTAGCATGTTCAGGAGGACAATGATGAATCAGCAAATGTGTAAGGGAAACTTATAGAAAATGTGCTAATTCAGTTATAATAGCCCAAAATGTAAAATGATTCAAAAAGGTAAACCCCTGGGTAAACTGTTACAGAATGTATAACCCAGCAGGCACCTAATATCAATTTGATTCAAATATTAGTCAAGACTCGATCAAGATGCTGTAACATCATTTTAAATTCAGTTTAGCAATTTTTTTCTAGTGGTAATTGGGTGAAAACAGGAAGTTAATCCCACACTGTTTGTTTTAATGTATATGTAGGGCAATATGTTTAACATTCAATTTATCTCAAATCAACATCATGTCAGGTTTTTGACGTCAGTTTGATTTGCATATTTGACCCCCGTTTTTTTTTTTTTTTTTTTTTTCTTTATGTCAATTTGATGTTTTATTCAACATCAATTGCCCTCTGGGAAGAAACGTTTGATATCATTCTTATATAGTCTTATATATTCTTAGTGTCATTAAATTATCAATAGCAGTCAAAGCAGAATCCCAGTAATAGGGATTAATAGATTCAGTAATAGATTCATCTGGAAGGTTAATTTATTCTATGACTTATATACAGGCTTATGAATATTTATGCCCATGTTTTAATTGAAGTTTAAAATAACAGCAATACTGAATTCAAATTCAAGGATTTCACAAAATTAACCTATTTAAAGAATACTGAAGATGTCTAAAATGTACATATCCTATGGAATTATTGAATGATAACCCCATTAAATTACAATATGTATTCAATTATGAGATTTTGTGCCATTTTTAGTCTTACCCCATCTTAATATGGAGATATGGAGCTTGTTAAAGCATAAATTTGAAATATTCCGCCAAAAAGAGTTTTATTGTACATGCTTGAAAATAAAGCTTCTTTATTGGTATCATGAAGAATCTTTAACATCCATGGAATCCTTCCATTACACATTAAATGTTCTTTACAGTTACAAACAGTTCTTTATATTATTAAAATGTTTTTTTCACACTAAGAAAAATGGTTCTTTTATGAACTTTAACTGAAAGGTTCTTTGAGGAACCAAAAATGGTTCTCAGTGTTTGGAACATAAAGCTTGGTTGCTGACAATGAAAAGTCTTACACCCCAATGATCCCACGATCCCATTACGGGCGCTGTGACATGGTACCTGACCTGTCTTTGCTCGTAGAGTTTCAGAGGAAATGCTGGTGACATCTCAATTAGTTTCGCTCTCAGACAATCTTCCCTGGAGAAGCACTGAATCCACATTAACAACACTTTTTTTGCAACTCAATCAATCCATGCAAGCTGTTGTTAGAGATGTGCCTCCCTGATTTTTTTGTGCACAGTGTCTAAATATCAAACTTGTTTGTGCTCAGATTTTGTGTTCAGATTGGAGGTTTTATTTTGCTCTCTACTTATATCAGTGATTATTCATGTTCCTTCCTCTTGAATGCTAATGGAAGTAATTAGCATCTAAACCCCCCTTTTTTTTCCCCTTTTTTTTTTTTTTAAAAAAACCCCCCTTTTGGAAAAAATTTGGAAAAAAGGGTTTGGGTTTAAAAAACCCCGGGGGTTAAAAAAAAAAACCCCTTTTAATTTAAACCCCTTAAATTTTTTTAAAAAAAAAAAAAACCCCCCCAAAAAAATTTTAAAAAAGAAAAAACCCCTTTGGCGGGCCCAAAAAAAAAAAATTTTTTAAACTTTTTTTTTCCCCCTTGGGGGGCCCCAAAATTTTTTTGGTTTAAGTTTTTTTTTTTTAAAATTTTGGGTTAAAAAAATTTTTTAAAAAATAAAAGGGGTTAAAAAAATTTTTTTTTTTTTTTTTTTTTTTAAAAATTTTTTTTAAGGGAATTCCCTAATTAAAATTTAAAAAAAAAAATTAAAAAAAAAAATTTGGTTTAAAAATAAAAAAAAAAAGGGGGGGTTTTTTTTTTAAAAAAACCCCCCTTTTTTTTTCCCCCTTTGAATTTAAAAAAAAAAGGGTAAAAAAAAAAAAATTTTTTCATTTTGGAACAAAAAATTTAAAATTAAAAAAAGAAAAGAAAAATTAAAGGCCCCCCCCCCCCGGGGGTTCGGGAAAACCCCAAATTTCCCCCTTTTCCCCCCTTTTTTTTTAAAAATTTTTATTAAAAAAAAAGGGGGTAAAAAAAAACCTTTAAAAACCAAAAAAGAAAAAAATTTTTTTAAAAAAAAAAAAAGGGAAAAATATAAAGGAAAAAATTTTTTTTTTTTAAAAAAAATTTTTTCCCCCCGAATTTTTAAAAAAACCTAAATTTTAATTTTTCCGGGCCCCCCCCCAAGGGGGTTTTGTTTCCCCCCCCGGGGGGGGGGGGCCCCCCAAAAAAAAAAAAAAATTTAATTTTAAAAAAAATTTTTTAAAAACCCCCCAAAAAAAACCAAAAAAATTAAAATTAAATTTTTTAAAACCGGGGGCCCAAAAAAAAGAAAAAAACCAAAGGAAAAATTTTTAAAAAAAAAAAATTTTTCCTGTTTAATTTTTTTTCCCCCCAAAATTGGGGAAACCCCAAAAAAAAGGGGGGAGGCAAAAAAGGGGGGTTTGCCTAAAATTTTTTTTTTTTCTGGGAAACCCAAAAAAAAAGGGGTTTTTTTTTTTTCCCCCCAAAAAAAATTTTTTTTAAAAAAAAAGGGAAAAAAAATTTAAAAAAATTGAAAAAAAATTTTTTTAAAAAAAATTTTTTTTTAAAAAAAAAAGGGGAAAATTAAAACCCTCAGACTGCATAGGTTAAGCTTAGACGTTTCGACACGGTGTCGAGTTTTCGAAGCGCAGATGTTTCGAAACACTGCTCCGAAGCGTGATTCGAAACACCCATGTCACGTGACTAAGGCGATTCGAAGCATCGGGGCGTGTCACAAGTGTTTCGAGATGTGCATACCTGCCGATTCTGCGTTTGATTGACAGGGTCGGGAACAAATCACACAATTGCACATCTGTCTCAACCTAACTCCCACAAAGTATAAAAGTGGAGTTAACGCATCTTCACTTCGTGGGTTTTTGTGAGAGGATTTTTTCAAAGGCTGGAGAAATTCTATGTAAAAAAAGAAGTAGGCTAAGTCCATCAACAGCAGAACAATTAATATTTTTAAATAAAAATCTTTATATGTAAAAATGAAAAAAATTAAGACATTGTGGCTTGATGTATTTTATTGTCTATTTTTCATTACCAAAATACCACTTATTTATTCACAAAGAGTTCATTCAGATGTCAGACCGATGTTTCAACACTTTACAAGAACAGAACAATAAAAACTCACATTTTAATTGTTTATTATAATTTTGTGACGATGACTGCTTCACCCAGGATTCAAACCCAATGAGACAGCATTCCAGTCGAGCACACTAACCACTCCCCCAAATCACTTGGTGAATCAACTAACACAACATACGTTATAATTCGTCAATTCGCTTAACTGTTTCTTTGTCGATGCTGTTTCAGAGCAATACTTGAAAATGACCACTAGGTGTCACCGTAGAGACGGGTGTCGAGATGTTTCGAAGCCTCGACACATTTGCTCCGACTGCTTCAGTGTTTCACGAAGCCTCGCTCTGCCCACCACTAGCTGTCACGTGACGAACGAACGACTCAAACCCGAAGACTCGAAACAGGTGAACTAATTCAGCGCAGAACCTAATAATAATATGATGTATTGTCAAGTATGGTGACCCTTACTCGAAATTGGTGCTCTGCATTTAACCCATTCAAGTGCACACACACAGCAATGAGTAGTGAACACACACACTGTGAACACGCACCTGGAGCAGTGGGCAGCCATTGCTCCAGCGCCCGGGGAGCAATTGGGGGTTCGGTGCCTTGCTCAAGGGCACCTCAGTCATGATATTGAAGGTGGAGAGAGTGCTGTTCATTCACAATCCCCACCTTGAATAATTCACCTGAGATTCGAACCCACAACCTTTTGACTCTCTAACCATTAGGCCACGACTTCCCCCTATAGGATGTTGCGCATGCGCGACTGAACGAATCACTCCCCGAGACGACTCGTTCTTCCCGAGTCACATTAAAGATTCGTTCAAAATGAACGAATCATTCAAGAACGACCTATCAGTAATCCACACTCATCCCTCGCACATAAACACACACACACACAGAGAGAAAGAGAGAGAGAGAGAGAGAGAGAGAGAGATCACAGATCGCACATAAACTTGTTGTCAAGGCTTCCCCGTGATTTGTATTAATAAAATAGCCTAGAAACTAGATCGCTACATTATATTTCTCAGCAACGAGGTGGCGCTGTTTTTGAAGTAATTAATTGTTTGTAGAGAGAGACGCACAGATGCAGCATGCAGGTAAAGCACACACAACTGTCATCTCCTTTCTTTCTTTCTTTCTTTCTTTCTTTCTTTCTTTCTTTCTTTCTTTCTTTCTTTCTCTCTCTCTCTCTCTCTCTCTCTCTCTCTCTCTCTCTCTCTCAATTTATAATTAATTGAAATAAATGCTATAATTCATTAAAATGTGATCTTACCACACTATTCTCTAGTCTCTGTGTCTGATTGAAGCGGGCAGAATGCTAGAGCTAACGTGCCATTAACTGTAATTTTTACCCTTCTGGTCAAATATTGTGCTGCAAAGAGCAATACTAGTTTTAACTTGTCTATAACTTGGCAAATGACCATGGAATAAGCGGGATAATCAACGGCTTGCCTTGCATTAAAGGATTTTAATTGCACTTCGCTTTGCGTCGGGTGGTTCTTGGCCTCCATATCGTGCATTTAAAATCCTTTAATGCACAGCAAACCGTTGATTATCCCTTACATATATTTCTAACTAAATTACAAAAGTGATTTAATCAAGAGCAGTGAGAGATTTTCTCTTTGTTGTTTGATTAACATATATGACAGAGAGCAGGGATATTAGACTGCTGTTACTTCAAGAGCTGCCCGGATCCAGTATACTGTTACACGTGTTTTCTTTCTTAGCTGTTTGCTTTCACTTAAAGGGTTACTCCACCCCAAAATGAACATTTTGTCATTAATCACTTACCCGCATGTCGTTCTAAACCCATAAAAGCTTTGTTTGTCTTCGGAACACAATTCAACTCTAGGTCAACGTAGCACCATTTTGGAGAATATCAGCTGGATGCAAACTAATTTAAGTTGCATGTGGCGCGGCTGACAAATAACAGCGTATGCAGTTTGCGTCCAGCGGATATTCTCCAAAATGGCGCTACGCTGACGTGGAGTAGACGAATTGAATAAAGTCGTTATTTTTGTTTTCTTTCCATACAAAAAGTATTCTCGTAGCTTCGTAAAATTACGGTTGAACCCCTGATGGCAGATGGACTATTTTGATGATGTCTTTCATACTTTCTGGACCTTGACAGTGCAAATTGTTTGGCAGTCAATGGGACAGTCACAAGCCTCACGGTTTTCATCTAAAACAGCCAACAGCCATATCACCCTGCAGCCCAAGACTGGTTGCCCACTGAAGCTAAGCAGGGTTGAGCCTGGTCAGTACCTGGATGGGAGACCTCCTGGGAAAACTAGGTTGCTGTTGGAAGAGGTGTTAGTGAGGCCAGCAGGGGGTGCTCACTCTGTGGTCTGTGTGGGTCCTAATGCCCCAGTATAGTGACGGGGACACTATACTGTAAAAAAGCACCGTCCTTCGGATGAGACGTTAAACCGAGGTCCTGACTCTCTGTGGTCATTAAAAATCCCAGGATGTCCTTCGAAAAAGAGTAGGGGTGTAACCCCGGCATCCTGGCCAAATTTTCCCATTGGCCTCTGACCATCATGGCCTCCTAATCATCCCCGTATCTGCTGATTGGGTTCATCACTCTGTCTCCTCTCCACCAGTAATCTGGTGTGTGGTGGGCATTCTGGCGCACTATGGCTGTCATCGCATCATCCAGGTGGATGCTGCACATTGGTGGTGGTTGAGGAGATTCCCCCTTCTATGTAAAGCGCTTTGAGTACCTAGAAAAGAGCTATATAAAATGTAACAAATTATTATTATTATTATTATTAAAATATCTTAAATTGTGTTCCGAAGACGAACAAAGCTTTTACGGGTTTGGAACGACATGCGGGTAAGTGATTAATGACAAAATGTTTATTTTGGGGTGGAGTATCCCTTTAAGACCTAAATTACTGTGTTCATGAGGATACTTGCAGAGACGTGCAAAAATAACTCTGTTCAATACTCCCGCGCTCTTTGAGCACTGTCTCTCAGTGCGCGCATATAGCAAAATGACTTCTCTTTTGCTGCTGATTGCATTTCAATGCCTAAAATCTTTTTTTTTTTTAAAACCGCAATGCTTAAAAATGCATGTTTTCATGACCACGTAGCACAGCAACGTCATGTTAGCGTGTAACTGCGATAGGGACGATAGTCAAAAATCTCTACCGGTTAACAAATTTCTATGGGTTAATCATGTCTACCAGTATATTGCCCAGCCCTAAACCTATTTGGATTTAAGTTCTTAGGGTTCTTATATGTTGTTGTTGTTTTTTTCTAGTAAGATCTGTCAACACTGAGTCTAAACAGATCCTGCGATATCTTCCACTGCACATACAGTAAAGGCAAAACTCTAATGCATGTTTAAGAATGTCATTAACAACTAGTTGAGTTTGGTTCTGTACACAGAGCAGAGTTTCTGTAAATGCAGTTTTCACTACCTGAGCTTTCAATTCAGCTTGTAGAATGCGGTTGTCACTCCTGTAAATGACTGAAGTGTGTGTACAGAACAAGATTAAGCACTTAAATGTGAATTTATACCCAAATTTAGCTGCAGCGTGTATGTGACCAGTAAGTAGTGACCCAGCAACTTCCTAGCCACACCCTAGCAACCATTTAGAGCACCCTAGCAACACTACACTACAATAGCCTGGCATATCTCAGCATCAGAACATTGTAGGGGTATGTTGGTGGGCTCTTTGGACTTGATAGGCAAGCAGTTTTACATATCACCCTATAAACTATCTAGCCACACCCTAGCAACCATTTAGAGCACCCTAGCAACCGTACAGCATTGTGAATAAGCCAAATCTCAGCTTCACAACATCATAGAGACCTGCTGGTTGGCTCTTTTGATGCGAGCAGGCAACTAGTCTAAAAAAGTATCACTATGGTAACTGTGTGCAGACACCCTAGCAACTATTTAGAGCACCCTAGCGACCGCATTTACAAGCATTATCTTAGCCTCAGAACATCATACAGACTTGAAAGTGGACTGTCTTGCAATTCCAGCTGCCTAGTGGCGAGTTTTATCTAGCGTTATCTCAGTTATCCGTAGATAATATCTGTTGAACCATACCACCTTATCCTTGCTTTGCCAGAATCTAACAGTTTTGTGTCGTCTTGTCATATAGCAATACCCTCCGGACGTGAGGGTCCGACTGGCGTCCGACAGTCCGGGGGAGTATGAACATGCCAAGAGAATCACTGCCAATCCTGCTGCCAGACGTCTACTGGTGAGCCCTAATATCATTTTCTTCAGCAGAGAGCATTTTTTCTTTGTTTTAACTGTGTTCTGATAGTTTGCTCTTTCTCCACAGGGAACCTTGAGCAAGACTGAGTGGGAGGCTACAAGTACGTGGTGATGTTCTTCCTGTTGAAATCAGTGTTCAGTGGCATCTTTTGAAATAGAAAGATGTTTTAACTTCATGAAACACAATTTTTTTTTTTTTTTTTTTGCACACATACCATGGTAGTATCATGGCATTCATTTAGCATTTTACACACACTCTCCTAAACTGTCCTATATCTCTATCTTGTTTCTCTGTACAATACAATTCAAAAGTGTGAAAGAAATTAATGCTTTTATTCACCAAGGATGCATTGTGTTTTAAAAGTGACAGTAAAGACATTCTTTTTCAAATAAATGCTGGTCTTTTAAACAAAGAATACTGAAAAAAACTAAATTTTGGTTTCCGCTAATATATGAAGCAGCACAATGTTTTCAACATTGATAGTTAACAATAAATGTTTCTTGAGCTGCAAATCAGCATATTAGAATGATTTCTGAAGGATCATGTGACACGGAAGACTGGAGTAATGATGATGAAAATTCAGATTTGATCATAGGAATAAATTACATTTTACTATATATTCAAATAGAAAACAGTTATTTTAAATTGTAATAATATTTCACAATATTACTGTTTTTACTATATTTTTGATTGAAATAAATGCGGCTTCAGTGAGCATAAGAGACGTCTTTCAAAAACATTAAAAAAATCAAAATGACCCCAATCTTTTGAACGGTGGTGTTTATTAACAAACTTTTATACTTTTAAACATTTATAGTTTATTTTAATTTATAAAATGCATTGGACGGTTCATCTAAACGAACTATTTGAAAATGATTCAATTCAAGTTTGTGCACAGCATTAGGTATTTATTTATAGTGAAATATTTAGTTAAATGCTGCTTTCTTCAACTTGGGTTTGCTTTCTATTTTTGTGTTTGTTGTGTTTAGTGTAATTATTACGTTTGTTAAATTTGAGATTCATGTATACAAAATTTAAGTTAATTCTGGTTTGAACCTGGGGATTAATAACATACGTTGTCCTTGTGAAATGAGATGACATTAAATATGGTTATTTAATGGGTCTATAATGTGTTTGATAATTTTATAATGTGCAGATCATGATTTCCCCCTCCTTAACCTTAACCAACAACTCTTCCTTCTCACTCTTTTTGTAGGCATATACCTGGTGTATGTGTTTGAGAAAATGTCATGAGTCCAACGGATTCACCATCGAGCTGTTGTATCCGGATGAGTGAGCCAAAGATACAGAGTCTCATTGTCATTCATCTGGTTCCCAGAATACTGCTGAGCATGTCCATTTCACAAACCATCAAATATTTTTATACAACCGGAGCTTTTCCTTCACAAGTGTGTGTGTGTGTGTGTGTGTGTGTGTGTTTTGGTGTACACAATGCACATGATCAATATTCTGTCTGATACTGTATTTCTGTTTATCGGTCATGGTTCACTCGCTACCCTCTCTCTTCAAGTCAAGCAATCTAATAACCCTGTAGAGCTTACAGTCATACGCTCCCTTTGGGTTTGACCTTGATAGTAATCCACCCTTCCCTTCAGGCTTGACTGAAATCTGTCTTGGATTCTTTTCTTTTCTGTATTCATCTGTGAAAGGTTGATTGGTATTGTTTAATGTGTGACGGGGCTGTTTTCTTACAGTAAGACATGCATAACTTTCATTCATTCAAGTTGACAGATCCATAAAATCTTTTTTTTTTTGTACCTGTCATTTAAGTAATGAGGTCTAATGTTTTCTCTCCTAATGTTGTCTTTGAACATCAGGAAGGATGTGTTGTAAAGTCTGATTTTTGTATGTAGAGCAGTGTTGCTGGTCTTGCAGTTTGTCATGGAATTAACCTGCTTTAGGAATATTAAACCTTGAGTTTGTCAGTTGAATGCCTGTCTTTTTATTTTCAAGTTTGCCATCCACCTTTTTCTTGCCGTAAAAACGGGCGCGGCCATTTGTAAATTATATGGGTCTAGCTTCCGGTCTCATAGTCCAGCTATTTATAGCTGTACAAAACAGTTCGTTTTGCTGCATGATATTGAAAATTGGTGTGTCTTAAATTTTAATGTATTTTAATTATGAACACACTGGTTTGTAGTGCAAACAGTTTTACCGTTTACTACACGTTGTTGTTCTCCTCGTTATTTACCTATTGCGGCTAATGAACTGGAAGTCTCACCCATAGGCTTACTTCCACGTTGAAGAAAAAGGTGGATATTCACTCAGTGTATAAATGCACATATGTGTGCTTCACTCTGAGACAAGCAGCCCAACAAACTATATATATATATATATATATATATATATATATATATATATATATATATATATAATTAAATCACAGCCTTTTGTGATTTGATAAGTGCACTAAGCCATATGGTAGTTTCTGTTTTAATATATGTAAAAATGTAATTTATTGCTGTGATCAAAGCTGAATTTTCAGCATCATTACTCCAGTCTTCCGTGTCACATGATCCTTCAGAAATCATTCTCATATGCTGATTTGCTGCTCAAGAAACATTTAGCATTATGTTGAAAACAGTCGTGCTGCTTCATAATTTTGTTAAAAGCGTTTTTTTTCTCTCTTCAGGATTGTTTGATGAATAGAAAGTTCAAAAGAACAACATTTATTTGAAATAGAAATCTTTAGTAACATTAACTAATTAATTAATATTGATGTGTGTGTGTGTGGTAGCAATCCATCTGGTTTGTTAATTTGTGCGTGTGATATTGGAGCATTAGTTTAACCAAAAACATACAATATCCCAGTAATCACTTTTAAGAATGTTTACTAATGAATAAACTGAAAAAAAAGTTACATGGTCAAAAAAATTTAGTGCTTCAGTATTACATTTTAAAGACTAAAAGTCATTGCAAGAAATTACATCACTCTCATTATGCAATGTTATGGGATTTTCAATTTCAAAGTTTTCAGAAATATCTAAATAATATATTACACGTTTTAAATTGACAATTAAATACACACAGACACACAAATATATATAAAACGTGTGGCTCTTACATAGCATAAAAAGAAATGGAATAAGTCATTGAACAAAGGAGGATAAAAATCAAAGGTCTCTGTGTATTTTGTTTCGTCCAGCTGCTTTAAGCACCACATAGCATCTCATCCTCATGGTCTGCACCAAATTTGCCAGTTCTTGGTGCAAGTATATATATATATAAATCAGCAGTCTTCCCCATTATTGTGGTTTCAAAGAACAAGAGATACCCGGAATTTATACTGTATGGATGGTCATTTAATGAAACTCAAATGTAAATATTCTAATACTTTGAGAGACTGGATTTTTGACTTTGAGCTGTAAGCTCTAATCATCAAAATTAAAACAAAAAAACTTTTAATGAATCTAGAATATATGAACGTTTCACTTTTTGAAATAAGTTACAACATTTTTTTTTTTGTTGAGATGCACCTGTGTATATACATGTGCATCTCAATAAATTAGAATGTCGTGGAAAAGTTCATTTATTTCAGTAATTCAACTCAAATTGTGAAACTCGTGTATTAAATAAATTCAATGCACACAGACTGAAGTAGTTTAAGTCTTTGGTTCTTTTAATTGTGATGATTTAGGCTCACATTTAACAAAAACCCAATCTCAACAAATTAGAATATGGTGACATGCCAATCAGCTAATCAACTCAAAACATCTGCAAATGTTTCCTGAGCCTTCAAAATGGTCTCTCAGTTTGGTTCACTAGGCTACACAATCATGGGGAAGACTGCTGATCTGACAGTTGTCCAGAAGACAATCATTGACACCCTTCACAAGGAGGGTAAGCCACAAACATTCATTGCCAAAGAAGCTGGCTGTTCACAGAGTGCTGCATCCAAGCATGTTAACAGAAAGTTGAGTGGAAGTAAAAAGTGTGGAAGAAAAAGATGCACAACCAACCGAGAGAACCACAGCCTTATGAGGATTGTCAAGCAGAATCGATTCAAGAATTTGGGTGAACTTCACAAGGAATGGACTGAGGCTGGGGTCAAGGCATCAAGAGCCACCACACACAGACGTGTCAAGGAATTTGGCTACAGTTGTCGTATTCCTCTTGTTAAGCCACTCCTGAACCGCAGACAAGGTCAGAGGTGTCTTACCTGGGCTAAGGAGAAGAAGAACTGGACTGCTGCCCAGTGGTCCAAAGTCCTCTTTTCAGATGAGATCAAGTTTTGTATCTCATTTGGAAACCAAGGTCCTAGAGTCTGGAGGAAGATTGGAGAAGCTCATAGCCCAAGTTGCATGAAGTCCAGTGTTAAGTTTCCACCGTCTGTGATGATTTGGGGTGCAATGTCATCTGCTGGTGTTGGTCCATTGTGTTTTTTGAAAACCAATGTCACTGCACCCGTTTACCAAGATATTTTGGAGCACTTCATGCTTCCTTCTGCTGACCAGCTTTTTAAAGATGCTGATTTCATTTTCCAGCAGGATTTGGCACCTGTCCACACTGCCAAAAGCACCAAAAGTTGGTTAAATGACCATGGTGTTGTTGTGCTTGATTGGCCAGCAAACTCACCAGACCTGAACCCCATAGAGAACCTATGGGGTATTGTCAAGAGGAAAATGAGAAACAAGAGACCAAAAAAATGCAGATGAGCTGAAGGCCACTGTCAAAGAAACCTGGGCTTCCATACCACCTCAGCAGTGCCACAAACTGATCACCTCCATGCCACGCCGAATTGAGACAGTAATTAAAGCAAAAGGAGCCCCTACCAAGTATTGAGTACATATACAGTAAATGAACATACTTTCCAGAAGGCCAACAATTCACTAAAAATGTTTTTTTTATTGGTCTTATGAAGTATTCTAATTTGTTGAGATAGTGAATTGGTGGGTTTTTGTTAAATGTGAGCCTAAATCATCACAATTAAAAGAACCAAAGACTTAAACTACTTCAGTCTGTGTGCATTGAATTTATTTTTCATTAACTGTTCCCACCTGGTGGAATGACCTCCCCAACTCAATCCGAGCAGCTGAATCCTTAGCCATCTTCAAGAAACGGCTAAAAACACATCTCTTCCATCTTTATTTTACCCTCTAACTCTAGCACTCTCTATTTTAATTCTATTTTAGCTATCTGTCTTTTTATTTAAAAACACACACACACACACACACACACACACACTTGACCCTATATCAACTGCTTATTTATTCTGTAACTGCTGGCTTTTCCTGAAAAACTAACATTAGCTTTCTTTGTTCTATTCTATCTACTTGTTTCTTAAAAACAACAACAACAACACTAGGTTTCCTTTTTTTCTATATTCTATCTACTTGTTTTCTTAAAAAAAAAAACAAAAAAAAAACTTGCTACGTGTACTGCGTTAGGCTAACCAAGACTGGTCATAGCACTTGCATGTTGTTGCTCTTTTGTTGGTTTTGATTGCTTCTATCGTCCTCATTTGTAAGTTGCTTTGGATAAAAGCGTCTGCTAAATGACTAAATAAATAAATAAATAAAAGATCAAATTTAGGATGGTTTCTGCACAACATTTTATAAATGAGGCCCCTGATCTGATGCATCTTTCTGAGGTGACATGCAGATGGAGGGGCCAGAATGTGTGTAAACAAGATCAATGGATCCATCTTTTATGTGTCAACAGTACAGACTGCTGGCAGTGGTTGTGTAGTGGTGAGGAATATTTGTTTGAAGGTTTAAAGGAATAGTTCACCCAAAAAAAATTACATTTGCTGAAAATACTCTCCCTCAGGTCAAGATGAGTTAGTTTCTTCATCAGATTTGGAGAAATGTAGCATTACATCACTTGCTCACCAATGTATCCTCTGCAGTGAATGGGTGCCGTCAGAATGAGAGTCCAAACAGCTGATAAAAACAATCCACAAGTAATCCACATGACTTCTGGAGATCTAGCCATCCCCATTTGGCTTCTTTGGCCTTTCTCTATTTGGAAAAGAGTTTGAAAACCTTTCAGACTTTTCAGACGTTTGCAGTCAGCCAGATCGTGCAATGAATAGGAATATGTGTTTTACATGTAATATCAGAGCTACAGTATCCATATCAGAGCAGAGTCAGATCAGGAATATGTCTTTTTGCATGTAAAACATATCCTTTGCAATTAGACAAAACAAAAATCTCTTTTGGATGTAAAAGTCAGATCATTCACTTATTAGGGGAAAACAATATGCATACTTACAATGTCAGATCATGCAATGATGAAGTAGCAATATGTGTGTTTCTCCTTGAAAAGTATGCTTTGCAATGAGTCAGATCATGCAATGAGTATAAATGTGGTTTGACACTAATATGTATACTTTGCAATGTGTCAAATAATAAAAAAAAAATAGCAATGTGTTTTGCACCTTAAAAGGTATGCTTTACAACTGCATATTTTGCAAAGTGACTTACCTGACAGTGCTTTTCTATGAAGGAGGCTCGGAGCCTTAGAAAATGTTTTCAGATCAGCTTTCAAGGCACCATAAATGTCAAGTCTAATGGTCTAGAACAAATTCAAGTGAGCTTTAGATGACTACACTCCTTATTTCTCTGTAGAAATTAGACATTTATAAACGAAATGCTCCATCACACTGCATTTTTCTTCTTAAACCAACTGCCAAACTCTAAACACAGGATGTTAGGTTATCCATTCTATGCTGCCTTCAAAAATCAACTAGGCATTGTAGAATATATTATGCAAATATTAGATTTGGATGTGCTTTGATGCCTTATAGAATCTGTAATTATGTTTGACGCACACACCGGACAGTCTGGAGTCTGACTCACTGCTCCATAGGAGCGTCGTTTCCTGCTGTAAATCAATGTCCTCTTCCTGATGTTAAGGCTCATAATTGTTTGTCGGGAAGGTGAATGCAATTAAACGCTAGTTTGTGTCGTTTAAGCTGATCAGGTCCAGTCAATTTGTTTGGCAACAGTGGGGGTGCAAAGTGATTAGTTAGCTGTGGTTATCGACAGTTCACACACAGTCTCCTCAACCAAAGTAAAATCGATTCTTGTCACTCTTCCAGACCGGAATAACCTACAATAAATCAATGAGTAAAATGGAGTGTTCTTGTCTGAGCCGTTGGGCAGACTGAGACAAAATGGCAATGTTACGGGGTCATCTATGACATGGGAAAGCAATCTTTAGAGATTATTTTCTGAGTATCATCCAAAGATGAGGACATTGTTTCACTCGAGTGAAGTAGAAATGACTGATTACCGCAGTATACAGACTGAGCTTGTTTGCTGACTAGAAAGCAGGGTAAGATGGATAAACAATGTGCATTTAATTCTAATTTGTTACATATTTAGATACTTGGTCGTATGTCACGACACTTTACTTTATATACGTTTAGCATGTTCAGGAGGACAATGATGAATCAGCAAATGTGTAAGGGAAACTTATAGAAAATGTGCTAATTCAGTTATAATAGCCCAAAATGTAAAATGATTCAAAAAGGTAAACCCCTGGGTAAACTGTTACAGAATGTATAACCCAGCAGGCACCTAATATCAATTTGATTCAAATATTAGTCAAGACTCGATCAAGATGCTGTAACATCATTTTAAATTCAGTTTAGCAATTTTTTTCTAGTGGTAATTGGGTGAAAACAGGAAGTTAATCCCACACTGTTTGTTTTAATGTATATGTAGGGCAATATGTTTAACATTCAATTTATCTCAAATCAACATCATGTCAGGTTTTTGACGTCAGTTTGATTTGCATATTTGACCCCGTTTTTTTTTTTTTTTTTTTTTCTTTATGTCAATTTGATGTTTTATTCAACATCAATTGCCCTCTGGGAAGAAACGTTTGATATCATTCTTATATAGTCTTATATATTCTTAGTGTCATTAAATTATCAATAGCAGTCAAAGCAGAATCCCAGTAATAGGGATTAATAGATTCAGTAATAGATTCATCTGGAAGGTTAATTTATTCTATGACTTATATACAGGCTTATGAATATTTATGCCCATGTTTTAATTGAAGTTTAAAATAACAGCAATACTGAATTCAAATTCAAGGATTTCACAAAATTAACCTATTTAAAGAATACTGAAGATGTCTAAAATGTACATATCCTATGGAATTATTGAATGATAACCCCATTAAATTACAATATGTATTCAATTATGAGATTTTGTGCCATTTTTAGTCTTACCCCATCTTAATATGGAGATATGGAGCTTGTTAAAGCATAAATTTGAAATATTCCGCCAAAAAGAGTTTTATTGTACATGCTTGAAAATAAAGCTTCTTTATTGGTATCATGAAGAATCTTTAACATCCATGGAATCCTTCCATTACACATTAAATGTTCTTTACAGTTACAAACAGTTCTTTATATTATTAAAATGTTTTTTTCACACTAAGAAAAATGGTTCTTTTATGAACTTTAACTGAAAGGTTCTTTGAGGAACCAAAAATGGTTCTCAGTGTTTGGAACATAAAGCTTGGTTGCTGACAATGAAAAGTCTTACACCCCAATGATCCCACGATCCCATTACGGGCGCTGTGACATGGTACCTGACCTGTCTTTGCTCGTAGAGTTTCAGAGGAAATGCTGGTGACATCTCAATTAGTTTCGCTCTCAGACAATCTTCCCTGGAGAAGCACTGAATCCACATTAACAACACTTTTTTTGCAACTCAATCAATCCATGCAAGCTGTTGTTAGAGATGTGCCTCCCTGATTTTTTTGTGCACAGTGTCTAAATATCAAACTTGTTTGTGCTCAGATTTTGTGTTCAGATTGGAGGTTTTATTTTGCTCTCTACTTATATCAGTGATTATTCATGTTCCTTCCTCTTGAATGCTAATGGAAGTAATTAGCATCTAACTCTACGCCCTGAGCAGGTGTTCACCCTTGGCTTGGAGAACAATTTATAGTCTAAACCAGAGCTCCACAGCATTTCCTATTTAGTCCCTTGATACTGTTGTATATGTTTTTCACATTTATATATATATACAGTATATATATATATAGAGAGAGAGAGAGATAGATTAATTAACCATGAACATGAAATCAACCTGAACCTTCATTACTTTTGCTTAATTAACTTTCCTGGTCTTACTGTGAATAATTCATTGATGCATGTCAAACAGTCAAATAGCTATTTAGATATTGTTTTAGCAAACTTGAATTCAGGTGTGACTCCTTTCTGGTTTCAAGCTCTTCAAATCCTAATGGATAAAAATCAACTCATTTTCCTCACTGAATGTCATGTTTTATTCAGCAGGGCTCCAGCTAAAGTTAAAACTTCAATGTTCGCCAATGCCACCAAAAAATTGCAACATCATCACTGGCAATTAGATTTGAAAACTTTTTCGCATTTCAATTCACATTAATTAAATCTAGTTTCCACATCTTTCTGTTGCACAATGAATATGTGTTCCCTAATCTAATAAAAATAAAGCTTTCACATATGTCACAAAATAGTATTAATTATTATGAAAGTCATCTCTGCAGTTGAGTAAAAGGTGCAATTCTGTATTGACAAACTTTAACTTTAATTATGACAACATCTATAAGATAATATAAGATAATATTAGATGCTGAGCCATTATTATGAGAAAGTTTCTCATTACAAGATACTTAGTCACAATTAATATATTTGTTTCCTAAATTCTACATCATGAGAACTGAGCTATGAGAATGTTTCTCATTATTATCATATGCCAAGTCATTATTATAAGAAATTTTCTCAGTATAATGAGATGCTAAGTCAAAAATATGAGAATGTTTTTCAATATTATGACTTACAGAATCAGAATAAGAAACTTTCTCAATGACTTAACATTTTTACGACATTGACTCAAATGATATAACGTTTCTCATTATTATGATATGCTAAGTCACATGCAATAATTATTTAACATTTCATAATGGTGAGAAACTCTCTGGTAATAATGACTTTGTTTCTCATTATTAAGTCATTCTCATGTTAAGTCATTATTATAAAAAAAAAATTCTCATTACAAGATACTAAGTAATAAAATATTATTTTTTCTATTAAAGGGGTCATATGACATTGCTAGAAAGAACATTATTTTGTGTATTTGGTGTAAATCAATGTGTTTATGCGTTTTAAGGTTAAAAAAACATTTATTTTCCACATACTGTACATTATTGTTGCTCCGCCTTCTGAAACGCGTACATTTTTACAAAGCTCATCATTCTGAGAAGCGAGGCCTGCTCTGATTGGCCAGCTATCCAGGGCGTTGTGATTGGCCAAATACCTCAAGCGTGAGACGGAAATGTTACGCCCCTCACTGTATTGTGATGCTGTGTCCAGGCGAGACAAGACAAAAACAATAAAACCCATTATAAACGAGGCATTTGTTGCATCCAATGGGGACATAATTACTGATTATAATAACTGTCTTTTCACGCGTCGCGTTGCATCGCGTAAACATTACCATGCATTTGTCTGCATTTGTGATCGGAGAAATGACAAACAACAAGCACTACTCTACACAGCTCAAAACTCGCGTTTGAATCGTCAGAAGCAGAAACATACTTACTGTGAGTCAGAAGCGCCAGACTGTTCTTGCAAAGTTGGAATTGCCCCACTTTATAGAAACAGCCTTTGTGCAAGCCTGCAAGCAAGGCTACTCTTCTTCCAGGTTCAGGAAATAGTCCTCCGTGAATTGCGCCGCACACACTCAAATATTTGTGTTGTACTGCTCTGGAACAGTGTTGTAAATACAACTTAACCACTGATTTCTAGTTGTGTCCTCTTTTGGAAGCCCAAAGAAAGTAGTTTTGCTTTCACAGCGTCTCCAGGACATGGTGCCGGCGGTAGGGATGGGCGGATCGATCCTAAAGTATCGATACTTTCGATACTGATGTTGTATCGAAAGGATCGATCCTCACATAAAAATATCGATTCTAAAGTGCATTTTTTTTTGTAACCACTAATTTTATTTATTAAGAAACTCAGTGCATAAAATAAGCTTCTAAATGTAAAAATAGACTATATTAGCGAACAATTGTGTTGGATAGAGCTATTTCTCCTGCTCATTGGATCTGACGCAAATGCTGAAAGACAGAATCAATCAATCACAGACAGCGTTCGCAGCGGACGCGTGGCTCAGTGTTTGTTCAAATAGAGCTGCGTTTCCCAAAAGCATCAGAAGCATAAGTAGATCCTAAGAAACCATTGCCACATTATTACATTACATTACATATCATTATTACTATACAGTGCCCTCCACTAATATTGGCACCCTTGATAAATATGAGCAAAGGCGGCTGTGAAAATAAATCTGCATTGTTTATCCTTTTTATCTTTCATTCCAAAAATTCACAAAATTCCAACCTATCACTGAAGTAAAACAATTGAAAATGGGGGGAAATCTCATTGTGTTAGAAATACTTTCTCTAGTTCATGTTGGCCACAATTATTGGCACCCAATTATTGCAACGTCCTTTTCCCAGGTTAACAGCTCTGAGTTTTCTCCTATAATGCCTGAAGAGTTTGGAGAACACCTGATAAGAGATCAGAGACCATTCCTTCATACAGAATCTCTCCAGATCCTTCAGATTCACAGCTCCATGTTAGTACTTCTTCTCTTCAGTTCACCTCACTCATTTTCTATAGGGTTC
Source organism: Aspiorhynchus laticeps (assembly GCA_023376895.1). NCBI lineage: Eukaryota > Metazoa > Chordata > Actinopteri > Cypriniformes > Cyprinidae > Aspiorhynchus > Aspiorhynchus laticeps. Next base: position 69,808 of record JALXFT010002191.1, read on the forward strand.
AGGTCAGAGGACGGGAATGGCCATAGCAGAAACTTGGTTTTGTGCTCAGTGACCCATTTTTGTGTTGTTTTTGAGGTTTGTGTTTGGATTATTGTCCGGTTGGAAGATCCAAACATGGCCCATTATAAGTTTTCTAACAGGGTCAGTTACTTATTGATTTTTTATATGTTGGTCTTTAATAGAATCCATGATGCCATGTGTCTAAACAAGATGTTCAGGACCTCCAGCAGAAATATAGGCCCACAACATAAAAAATACAGCAGTATATTTCATTGTACACATGGGGTACTTTTCTATCCCTGTGTGCACCAAACCCATCTTGAGTGTTTGCTGCTAAAAAGCAATTTTTTTAGTTTCATCTGACCATAGAAGCCAGTCCCATTTGAAGTTACAGTCATGTCTGATAACTGAATATGCTGGAGTTTGTTTTTGGATGAGCTAGGAGAATTTTTCTTGAAACCCTCCCAAACAACATGTGCTGATGTAGGGACTGTTTGACAATTTTTTTCTAATGTTTTCTGACCCCGAGACTCAACTATATTCTGCAATTCTCCAGCTGTGATCCTTGGAGAGTCTTTAGCCACTCAAACTCTCCTCCTCACCGTGCATTAGGACGATATAGACACACGTCCTCTTCCAGGCAGATTCATAACATTTTCTGTTGATTGTAAATTCTTAATTATTGCACTGATGATGGAAATGGGATTTTTCACTGCTCTAGCTCTTTTCTTAAAGCCACTTCACTAATTTGTGAAGCTCAATTATCTTTTGCTGCACATCAGAAATATATTCTTTGGTTTTTCTCATTGTGATGGATGATTAAGGGAATTTGGACTTTGTGTTCCTCATATTTATAATCATGTGGAACAGGAAGTCGTGGCTGGACAATTTCATGCTCCTAGTCACCCTGGTGTGCTAAAAAATTTAAATATGAACGGAATATACTTCAGAGATATTTTACGCACAAGAATTTCTAGGGGTGCCAATAATTGTGGCCAACATCCATTGGAGAAAAACATTTATTTCATCATGAGATTTTCTCCCCACTTTCAATTGTTTTACTTCAATGATAGGTTAGAATTTTGTAAATTTTTTGAGGGAAAGATCAAAAGGATAAACAATGCCGATTTATTTTCACAGCTGCCTTTGCTCATATTTATCAAGGGTGCCAATATTAGTGGAGGGCACTGTATATAAAATTAATTCTAAAAATGCATCACGATTTCTACACAAATATGAAGCAGCAATAATAATCATGTTTCCTGAGCAGCAAATGATATTAGATTTATTTCTGAAGGATTATGTGACACTGAAGACTGGAATAATGATGCTGAAAATTCAGCTTTGATCACAGATGCATTATCAGAGGCCTACATTAAAATAGAAAATTAATTTCACAATATTGCTGATTTTACTGTATTTTTGTTCAAATAAGTGCAGCCTTGGTGAGCATGAGACTTATTTAAAAAATATTACAAAATCTTACTAACCCCAAACTTTTGTGTACATGGAGCCTAATATTTACTTTAAATAGGTAATTGTGTAAGTAAATTTAAATTGTTGTTAAAAGTTCAAATGGTTTCTGTTATGTTCTGTAATTGCGTTTAATAAATCTGTCAGAAAAAAATATGCTAAAGTTTACCTTTAGGAGTACAGCATTCTGGCAGCCTTTTAAAAAAATTAACCATGGTTTTATTACAGTAACCCCAGTTCACCACAGTATTTGTAGTAAAACTGTAACCACAAATTTACCATTATGGCGCTTATAATAATAATACTTTTTAGTACTTACTGTATTAGTACTAAAACACCATGTTTATTTTTCATGAGGTACCCTCAAAGGTGTACCTTTGTAACTTATCTATACCCTTAAAGCATGCATACTTGTATGGTACTAATATGCTCCCTTTTAGGGGTATAGGTGCACCTTTGAGGTTACTGCCCCAGTAAAGGTCTAAAATACAATTTTAGTATTTCATTTCTGACAGTGTAAACAAAAAAAGGCCTGTGAAATGTTTTAAAAAAAACATGGCTTTAAAATCTAATATTGAGTGAGTATAATTACTGATTATATTCTTATATATTATATATTTAATAATTTAAAAGATAATTTTAGTACAGGTATCGGTATCGGTATCGATATCGACGATACTGGGCTTGAAAATATCGGTATCGGATCGAAAATAAAATAAGAGGTATGGCCCATCCCTAGCCGGCGGCAGAAACAATACTACAGCGAGAATAAAAATCACGCCTTCTTTCATTGCGTGTACATTTGGGTGGTGTTATGAAAATCTCCCCACATCGTGACGTAGACATTAGGGGGCGTGTTTGACTGAGCCGTTTTAGCGGGGCGTGGCTTTGATAAAGAATATCTCTGTGGTTTTGAGACTTTAGTCTTTGCAACTTCAGGGATCTTATCTATGCATGAACAGCTTGTAACACTCCAAAGAGAAAGAAAAAAACTTGAAATTGCATCATATTGATTATACGTTAACTCAAAATTATGAGAAAGAGCCTTACAAAAATTAACCATGGCTTAATTATAGTAAATGTGTAGTGACGATAGTTTTTTGGCATATTACCACAATTTTACCATGGTTAAACTATGGTTAGTGTAGCAAAACCATGGTTAATTTGTAGTTACCATGGTTTAACTATAGTAACCATGGCGGTTTTTCTGCTTTTATTTGTAGTAAAACCATGGTTAATTTTTGTAAGGGGTTTCTCATATTATGACTTAAAGAATCATTTTTTTTTTTCTGTGAACACGAGCTAAAGGCTGTTGCTTGAAGCGCTCTGTTTTGGTAATCTATCATCCTGGTGATAAACTGAGTTGTTTACATGTATGAAAATGACAATTGCAGCACTGTGTTTGCTGGCTGCTGTGACTGAACAGTCCTCTGACCGCACGGTGGGCCTATGTGCGCAGGAACGTAACAAAGCCTCTATGCTAATGAGTGTCAGAGTAACCAGCCTGTCAAAATCACAAGATAAAATGTTAGGAATGCTACACGATTATATAACGGGTGGCTGGCTCTGATATCATGATGAAACCGGCACCAGGAGCTTCCAGCAGAACGCCGGTCTGAGGCAGAGGGCTGTTATGTAAGGTGTCACCCGCCGTCAGCGCGAGACTGAGGGGTGTCATTATCTGAAGCTCTCTGGGGGAAAACTGACGAGCTCCTCTGAACCCAAGCGCTGCAGGAGGAGACAGACAGGGAGTGCTTCTGTAGCAAAATATCAAAACCTCATTTCCACTCTCAGCGCTGTTAAGAATGAGGCTCTCATAAAGCCGGTAAGGTAAAGAGCATTAGTGTCAGGGGTTGCCAGGTTTTCACAACAAAACCCGCCCAATTGCTACTCAAAAATAGCCCAATCGTGTTTCGAGGGGGGATCCTCCGGTAAAATTCGCATTCCAGGGGCTAAATATCACGTTATCGGGGTCGCTTCAACCCGCGGACATGAAAAACATTTTTTTTTTTTACAGACTGAGACCAAAATATCATAGAGACTTGGTCGTGGGCTCTAATTGGGCCTGTAAGAAAATACCCAGAACATCTTTGCAGCAGCTTGTTTTGAAAGACAAAAATATATATTTTTTTTAGTATTTGATGTTTACAAAATTTCTGATTTAAGGAAAAACATTAACACTAATACACCCTTCAAATGTTTTTTCATGCTTTTAAAAGAAGTCCGTTGTGCTCACTAATGCTGCATTTATTTAAATTAAAAATACAGTAATATTGTGAAATATTAATTACAACATTAAAACATCTGTTTTCTGTTAGAATATATTGTGACAGGGTGGAAGAATCACGCAACAAGGAGAGCTCGAAATAAATACCCCGGAGGGTGGATTTATTAACACAAGGTGTAAGTGATGTTTGTTGGGCGTGGCTGAGGTGCGGCGGTGCTCTTCGTGGTGTGATTTCCTCCCTAGTGCGGTGCGTCGGTGCTGTGCTCGTGGCAGGGCAGGATCGGTCACTCGCTGGGCTCTGAAATCAAGAAGAGGATATCGCATTAGTTCTCAGCTTCTTCTGGAGATGTGTCTCCCTGTCCTGCAGCCTCACACGGCTTATCTGGCCGCGGGCAAACGAGCCTCAGGTGTGGCCGATCCCGCCGTAATGAGGAGGCGCAGGTGTTTCTCCTTTGTCTCCAGGGCAACGCTGATGAGGACTCGGGACGCTCGTCACACTCCCCCCCCCTAAGCGTTGTCCTGGTCCTGGTGGAAACATAAGATGACAGTAAGGGGGAAACAGGGGGTGGGTGGGGAGTGACCTCTGACAGACCTGTGCTGACTGACCAAAACCGAGAGAGTCCGTCGGCGTTTGCGTTGGAGGCTCCGGCTCGGTGACGAACGACAAAGCAAAAGTCCTGGAGCGCGAGGAACCACCGCGTTACCCTGGCGTTGGTGTCTTTTGCCTTGGCCATCCACTGGAGGGGCGCGTGGTCCGTTAACAGGGTGAATTTCCTGCCCAACAGGTAATAGCGCAGCTCCAGGACTGCCCACTTTATCGCCAGTGCCTCTCTCTCTACGGTGGCGTAGTTTCTCTCAGCCTTGGTCAGTTTCCTGCCGATATACAAGACAGGGTGTTCCTCACCTTCCTGGACCTGGGACAGGACGGCTCCCAGCCCTGTCTCGGATGCATCCGTTTGAAGCAGGAAGGGGCAGCCGAAGTCCGGGGCCCGTAGGACTGGTTCCTCCGTTAACGCCTGTTTCACCCGCCGGAATGCCTCCTCCGCCTCTGGACTCCAGATGACGCGTTCTGGCTGCCCCTTCCTGGTAAGGTCTGTCAGAGGGGCGGCTAAGGAGGAAAAGTTAGGGATGAAGCAGCAATAATAACCCGCCAACCCTAAGAACGCTCGTACCTGAGTCTTGGTGGCCGGTCTAGGGGCCGCATGGACAGCTTCCACCTTCTTCTGCTGTGGCTTGATGAGGCCCCGACCGACCTGGAATCCCAGGTACTTGGCCTCGAAGAGCGCTAGGTGGCATTTGCGAGGGTTGGCGGTGAGTCCAGCCCGTCGAAGATCCATGAGCACCCTCCGCAGACGGTCTAGATGGTCCTCCCAACGCTCCGAGTGGATGACGACATCATCCAAATATGCGGCAGCATATTGTTGGTGGGGGCGAAGAATAATATCCATTAAGCGCTGGAACGTTGCCGGTGCCCCGTGAAGGCCGAAGGGAAGGGTCCGGTACTGCCAGTGGCCACTAGGGGTCGAAAAGGCCGTCTTCGGCTTGGCACTGTCGGTGAGGGGTACCTGCCAGTATCCCTTGGTTAAGTCCAGCGTTGAAATATACCGGGCCCTTCCCAAACGATCCAGGAGTTCATCCACTCGGGGCATTGGGTAGCCGTCGAACTCGGAGACTTCATTGAGGCGCCGGAAATCGTTGCAGAAGCGGAGGGTGCCATCTGGCTTCGGGACCAGGACAATTGGGCTGGACCACGGGCTGCGTGATGGTTCAATCACCCCTAACTTAAGCATTTGCTGGACTTCCTCCTCAATAGCCTGCCGACGAGCCTCTGGGATACGGTAGGGCCGTTGCTTAACGACGACTCCTGGCGGTGTTCTTATGTGATGTTGAAGAACCTGGGTTTTCCCGGGGACAGCGGAGAACACATCCGAGAACTGACCGACCAGGTGTTGCAGCTCAGCCTTTTGCCCCGCTGATAATTCGGGGTTGACATCCACCAAGACGGGCTCGCTGGTGGTTAAGGCGACGGTTGGCTCTTGGGTCCCCACCCACTTCTTCAAGAGGTTAATATGATAGAGTTGAACGGGGCGTCGTCTTCCGGGCTGTCGCACCTGGTATGTTACCGGTCCCACTCTTTCCACCACCGTGTACGGGCCCTGCCAGGTGGCCAGAAACTTGCAGGCGGAGGTGGGGACCAACACCATGACTTGGTCGCCCGTCTGGAACTCCCGAGGCTGAGCTGCACGGTTATAGTGGCGTTGTTGGGCCTGTTGGGCATGAGCCAGGTGTTCCCGGACTAATGGCATGATGCGATCGATCCTCTGCCTCATCTCGGAGACATGCTCGACGAGGGAGCGATGGGGGGTAGGTTGTTGTTGCTCCCAAGCTTCTTTAGCAACGTCGAGCAGTCCCCGAGGCTGTCGTCCGAAGAGGAGCTCAAACGGTGTAAAGCCCGTTGACGCCTGCGGAACCTCCCGTATACCAAAAAGGACATAGGGGAGCATCTGGTCCCAATCCCGCCGATCTTCTGCTGCCACCCTCCGCAGCATTTGTTTGAGGGTCTGGTTGAACCTTTCCACGAGCCCGTCTGTCTGGGGATGGTATACGGTGGTCCGCAGGTGCTTTACCCGGAGCAGCTGGCAGAGATCAGCCATTAGCCGGGACATAAACGGTGTTCCCTGATCGGTCAGTATTTCCGTCGGAATGCCCACCCGGCTGAACAGCAGGAAGAGCTCGTGGGCGATGGTTTTGGCCGTGGCTTTCCTGAGCGGGATTGCTTCGGGGTACCGGGTGGCGTAGTCCACGACGACCAGGATGTGCTCATGTCCCCGGGCTGACTTCGGCAACGGCCCTACCAGATCCATCCCGATGCGCTCGAAGGGCACCTCGATGATGGGTAATGGAATGAGCGGTGAGGGGGGAGGTGGTTTGGGCGACGTCTTCTGACACGTGTGGCAGGCCTGACAGAAGCGCTTCACATCGGCCTCCAGGCCCGGCCAGTGGAAACGGTCCCGGACCCGCTGGATGGTATTCATCGCGCCGAGGTGTCCCGCCATTGGATGAGCGTGGGCCAAGTGCAGGACCGTTTCCGTCTTTGGGCGTGGAACCACCAGCAGCTTTTTTTCCTCCCCCCTACGCTGGGCGACGCAATAGAGCAGGCCATTCTCCACGACAAAGTGGGGGAGAGGATGGGGCTTTGGCCGGGTGTCTTTCCCCTCTAAGACACACACTTGGGTCCAACAGTGTTTCAGCCGGTCATCCTCTCGCTGAGCCCGGCCGAATGAGCCCCCTCCAACCACCTGCTGATACACATCATAGAAAAGGTTAGCATTTTGAGAGGGGGACTCACCATCTCTCCCACTGTCGGAGGCCAGGAGAACGGGGCGGCGGTTGGGCCTCTTCGCTGGCTGCCGTCCACGGCGGCCCCCTCTTGGGTTGGCAGGCTGTGTGGCAGCGCTCAACAGGGCCTCAAAGCCCGGCCAGTCTCGTCCCAGCAGTACGCTCACTGGAAGCCCTTTTACGACTCCAACTTCAATTGGCCAGGTCCCGGAGGAGGCGGAAATGGAGACGCGCCGAATGGGAACTTCCCGCGTATCTCCGTGGGCACAGGTAACGGGAAGGACCCCTTTTGACTCGTGACTGGGTGGGAGGACCCCCGCCTTGACGAGACTGACGGCGCTGCCCGTGTCCAGTACCGCTTTAAAGAGGCGGCCGTTGATCTTGACTTCTGCGGTTGGAGCTCCCCTGGGCGGATCTTGATGCAACACACAGCCTGCTACCCAAGGCCGAGCTTTAGGTGACGAAGGCGCTGTGGGCATGGACTCATCCACTGGTTCGGGGGCCGCCGTCCTGTCTATTGGCCGCGAGATGCCCTCCGGCGCGCGTTGCTCTGGAACCACCCTCCGGGGGAAAGGCGGTACTCGCTCCCCAGCTTCGCGTCGTTGGGCCGCCTCAGCCAGCTCGATCGCCTCCACAACTTCCAGGAGGGTGGTGGGGTTTTTCATGCCGACGGCGTGTCGACATGCGCGAGGCAGGGCGCGGAGGAGGCGATCGACGGTCACGCGTTCCGTTACCTGAGCTGCCGTAGGAGAACCCACCATTAACCAATGCTGCGCGAGCCTTGAGAGTTCGGTGGCCTGGGTACGAGCAGACCGCCGGGGCTTGTACACCCAGTCGGTGAACTGCTGGGCGGCGCACACAGGAGACAGTCCCACGCGAGCCAATATCTCCCTTTTCACTTCGCCATAGTCTCCTGCGATGGTAGTGGGTAGGCTGAAATAGGCGCGTTGGGGCTCACCGGTGAGGAGGGGAGCTAATGCGCGTGCCCAGATTTCTGGATCCCAGCCCTCGGCGGTGGCGGTGTTCTCAAACATTTGAAGATATGCCTCAACATCATCGTGTGTGGTCATCTTTGGCAGCAGCTGCGTGACCTGTACCCGCGGGTCCGGTAACGGAACGCGCTGGCGGGCGGCCACGCGAAGGGCAGCGACCTCCTCATCAACCTGGCCCTGGCGTGCAGCCAGATGCTCTACAATTTGCTGCTGGCGCAGGCTGACCTCCGTTAGCTGACGAAGCAGTTCTTCCATCCTTTGGGGAGGAGTACCGCTCTTTCTGCAAACGAAACAGAGGAAAAGAGAAGAACGTGAGACAACCGGTGGAGATCACTTGTTGGTGAACTTCCTCAATCTGCCCGCATTCTCCACCAGTGTGACAGGGTGGAAGAATCACGCAACAAGGAGAGCTCGAAATAAATACCCCGGAGGGTGGATTTATTAACACAAGGTGTAAGTGATGTTTGTTGGGCGTGGCTGAGGTGCGGCGGTGCTCTTCGTGGTGTGATTTCCTCCCTAGTGCGGTGCGTCGGTGCTGTGCTCGTGGCAGGGCAGGATCGGTCACTCGCTGGGCTCTGAAATCAAGAAGAGGATATCGCATTAGTTCTCAGCTTCTTCTGGAGATGTGTCTCCCTGTCCTGCAGCCTCACACGGCTTATCTGGCCGCGGGCAAACGAGCCTCAGGTGTGGCCGATCCCGCCGTAATGAGGAGGCGCAGGTGTTTCTCCTTTGTCTCCAGGGCAACGCTGATGAGGACTCGGGACGCTCGTCACAATATTTTAAAATATAATTTATTCCTGTGATGCAAAGCTGAATTTTCAGCATCATTACTCCAGTCTTCAGTGTTTCATGATTCTTCAGAAATCATTCTAATATGATGATTTGCTGCTCAAGAAACATTTATTATTGTTATCAATATTTAAAACAGTTGTGCTGCTTAATTTATTTGTGGAAAACGTGATTTTTTTTAGATAGAAATCTTTAGTAACCTTATAGATACTTTACTGTCACTTTTAATCAATTTAATGTGTCCTTGCTAAATAAAAGTATACATTTCTATCAAAAACAAAAAATCTCACTGACCCCAAACTTTTGAACATTACTGTACATTACATTATCAGCAACAACCTAAAATAAAATATTTTGAAATGTTTATATTAACACAATGTTTAATAAAATTCACAAAAAGTCATAGTTAATGTTTTTATTATTAAAGTGTATGCATTTTTATTTTTTTAATAACTACACTAATAACACCAAAAGCATATTTTGTGTTATTTGTCACTAACCTTCTTTTCTGACCATTAGTCATCAGGTCCTCTGTCAACACAGCAGGTATGCAGCTTTATTTAACCCAACTGAGTGCTTTAAACCTGGCACACTCACAGATCATCATTTCAAGTCATTTTTTTCTCTCTAAATGAGTGAGCTGTTTACGCTGTAATTACTTTGTCCATTTCCACCACTTCCACTCATTCAGGCTGATTTGCAGACCTGTTGCAAGCATTATAGCAGGTAATCAGCCAAAATAGTGATGAAGAGAACAAGACACAGTATGTGAGCATTATCATAATGACAAGATAATGAGCCAGTCATACCTTGTTGTATTTTGCCATTCCCCCCAAACTTTAATGACAATTCAATGAGCGCAAGGGAGGCAAGAGAGACACTCACTCTGAAAATTTGCTGAAAATGTACTCACCCTCGGGCCATCCAAGATGTAGATCTGTTTTTTTCTTCATTTGGACAGATTTGGAGAAATGTACAGTGGTGTGAAAAAGTGTTGGCCCCCTTCCTGATTTTTTATTTTTTTGCATGTTTGTCACACTATAATGTTTCAGATCATCAAACAAATTTAAATATTAATCAAATATAACACAAGTAAACACAATATGCAGTTTTTGAATGAAGTTTTTTTATTATGAAGGGAAAACAAAATCCAAACCCACATGGCCCTGTGTGAAAAAGTGCTTGCCCCCTAAACCTAATAACTGGTTGGGCCACCCTTAGCAGCAACAACTGCAATCAAGCGTTTGCGATAACTTGCAATGAGTCTGTTACAGCGCTGTGGAGGAATTTTGGCCCACTCATCTTGGCAGAATTGTTGTAATTCAGCCACATTGGAGGGTTTTCGAGCATGAACCGCCTTTTTAAAGTCATGCCAAAGCATCTCAATAGGATTCAGGTCAGGACTTTGAATAGGCCACTCCAAAGTCTTCATTTTGTTTTTCTTCAGCCATTCAGAGGTGGATTTGCTGGTGTGTTTTGGATCATTGTCCTGCTGCAGAACCCAAGTTCGCTTCAGCTTGAGGTCACGAACAGATGGCTGGACATTGTCCTTCAGGATTTTTTTGGTAGACAGCAGAATTCATGGTTCCATTTATCACAGCAAGTCTTCCAGGTCCTGAAGCAGCAAAACAGCCCCAGACCATCACACTACCACCACCATATTTTACTGTTGGTATGATGTTCTTTTTTTGAAATGCTGTGTTACTTTTACGCCAGATGTAATGGGACACACACCTTCCAAAAAGTTCAACTTTTGTCTCGTCAGTCCACAGAGTATTTTCCCAAAAGTCTTGGGGATCATCAAGATGTTTTCTGGCAAAACTGAGACGAGCTTTTATGTTCTTTTTGCTCAGCAGCGGTTTTGGTCTTGGAACTCTGCCATGCAGGCCATTTTTGCCCAGTCTCTTTCTTATGGTGGAGTCATGAACACTGACCTTAACTGAGGCAACTGAGGCCTGCAGTTCTTTAGATGTTGTTGTGGGGTCTTTTGTGACCTCTTGGATGAGTCCTCGCTGTGCTCTTGGGGTAATTTTGGTCGTCCGGCCACTCCTGGGAAGGTTCACCACTGTTCCATGTTTTCGCCATTTGTGGATAATGGCTCTCACTGTGGTTCGCTGGAGTCCCAAAGCTTTAGAAATGGCTTTAGAACCTTTTTCAGACTGATAGACCTGGGTGTGGCTAGAGAAACTGAACTCAGGTGTGATAAACCACAGTTATGTTTTAGCAGGGATGGGGGGGCAAACACTTTTTCACACAGGGCCATGTGGGTTTGGATTTTGTTTTCCCTTCATAAAAAAACCTTCATTTAAAAACTGCATGTTGTGTTTACTTGTGTTATCTTTGATTAATATTTAAATTTGTTTGATGATCTGAAACATTAAAGTGTGACAAACATGCAAAAAAAATAAAACATCAGGAAGGGGGCCAACACTTTTTCACACCACTGTATATCTGTCATGACAACTCTTGGAGGGACTGGCGTGGTAATGTACATGACAATGTTAATGTATTTGGTATTGGCGGAATAGATCTGCTACGCTGCTGCTGAGGCAGAGCAAGTACTGAGACTTGCTACTACCAATATAACCACAACATGCTGCTGTGAGCATGTAAGAAATACTGCTGCTGCACATATAACATACATCAAGAGTTTCTTGCCAGAACTCTGTATTACTTCACTCTTCAATCTTATTTATTTATTTTATTTTTACTCAAAGAAAAGGCCACCACAGAAACACACTAACAACCACTTAAAACATTTAGCATATTAATGGCTTGCCACTCATGCCACAGGCCCTAATGTTGGCGAGACAGCACAAGCAAGCACCACTCATGTTTTAAAAGTCTAGTGTAGGCATGTGGCTGGCGTAATATGGTGAAGTTATAAAATGAATACTAAGAGAAGGGAAAAATGCTGTAATCTTTTTATCTTACCTCTGGCTGTGAGAACATGTTGGTGGGATTTACAGTAACTGTCTGTGGTTTCCCCATCAATGCCTGCTTTAACAAAACCCGTTGATTTACTTCAGATGGGAAACAACTTAACCCAAGTTCTTCTTTAAAAAGGGGTTTGTTCCAAAGTGTTAGCAGATATTCAGGACTTTTAAAGAACAAGCGTTTGATGTTATTTGATAATGCTGCCTGTTTGTTGCAGTATGTATTTAGATGAGACTTTTTATGCATTTCTTTACACAATATTTGTTTTCAATGTTTGTTTTAAAATATCTCTGTCACGGTGCACACACGAGGGAGGAACAGGAACACGCAGACGAGGACATAAACTCAAATAATAGTCTTTAATGTAGACATCAAGGCAGAACAAGGCAGGACTCAGAGACAGGATACACCGGGGAAGTAACAAGTAGACCAGACGAAATCAAACTCAAAAGACAGGAACTAAATACACAGGGTAATTAACACATAATGAGACAAACACAGCTGGAACATACAACCCCAAATGAGAAAAAGTTGTGACAGTATGGAAAACGCAAATAAAAAAAGAAAGTAGTGATTTCTAAATTTACTTTGACTTGTATTTCATTGCAGACAATATGAACACAAAATATTTCATGTTTTGTCTGGTCAACTTCATGTCATTTGTAAATATACATCCTTTCCTGTCATTCAGACCTGCAACACATTCCAAAAAAAGTTGGGACAGTAAAGCATTTACCACTTTGTAATGTTGCCATTCCTTTTCACAACACTTAAAAGACGTTTAGGGACTGAAGACACCAAGTGATGAAGTGTTTCAGGTGTAATTTTGTCCCATTCTTCCTGCAAACAAGTCTTAAGGTGGGCAACAGTACGGAGTCTTCGTTGTCGCATTTTGCGCTTCAAAATGCGCCACACATTCTCTATTGGAGACAGGTCGGGACTGCAGGCAGGCCAGTCAAGTACCCGTACCCTCTTCCTCCGCAGCCAGGACTTTGTAATGTGTGCAGAATGTGGTTTTGCATTGTCTTGTTGAAATATGCATGGACGTCCCTGGAAAAGATGTCTTCTTGAAGGCAGCATATTGTGCTCCAAAATCTCTATGTACTTTTCAGCATTAATGGTGCCATCACAGAAGTGCAAGTTACCTTTGCCAAGGGCACTGACACAACCCCATACCATGACAGACCCTGGCTTTTGGACTTGTTGCTGGTAACAGTCTGGATGATCCTTTTCTTCTTTGGTCCGGAGCACACGGCGTCCATTCCTCCCAAAAAATACCTGAAATACTGATTCATCTGACCACAGTACACGTTTCCACAGCGTGATGGTCCATCCCAGATGCCTCCGAGCCCAGAGAAGTCGACGGCGCTTCTGGACACTGTTAACATAGGGCTTCCTTTTGGCACAGTACAGATTTAACTGGCATTTGTGGATGTAACTACGTATTGTGGTACTTGACAAAGGTTTGCCAAAGTAGTCCTGAGCCCATGTGGTGATATCGCTTATAGATGAATGAGGATTCTTGATGCAGTGCCGCCTGAGGGATCGGAGATCACGGTTGTTCAGCTTAGGCTTGCACCCTTGTCCTTTACGCACTGAAATTCCTCCAGATTCCTTGAATCTTTTAATTATGTTATGCACTGTTGAAGGTGAAATATCCAAATCTCTTCCTATCTTTCTTTGAGGAACATTGTTTTTAAACATTTCAATAATTTTCTCACGTATTTGTTGGCAAACTGGCGATCCTCGGCCCATCTTTGCTCCTAAAGGACTAGACCTTTCTTGGATGCTGCTTTTGTACCAAATCATAATTACAATCACCTGTTGACATCAACTGTTTCAAATCACATTATTATTTAACCAATTTACCTCATTACTAGCCCTAAATTGCTCCTGTCCCAATTTTTTTTGGAATGTGTTGCAGGTCTGAATGACAGGAAAGGATGTATATTTACAAATGACGAAGTTGACCAGACAAAACATGAAATATTTTGTGTTCATATTGTCTGCAATGAAATACAAGTCAAAGTAAATTTAGAAATCACTACTTTCTTTTTTTATTTGCGTTTTCCATACTGTCCCAACTTTTTCTGATTTGGGGTTGTACTTAACTCATAATGACATGAAACAAGGACAGGAAACAAACCAAATATGGACACAAGAGGCAGGAACAGATGACACACAACAGAACCCTGACATAACTCCCCCCTCCCGGAAGGCGTGTCCCACGCCGTAACAGTTCCACCGGGGAGGGGGGTGGGCGCTCTGGAGGCCCCTCAGGACAAACACGGACAGGAACACAGGACGGGGACCTCCAGAGCGGAACAGACAACGGAGGCCATGGCGGAGCTGGGAGCTCTGGAGGCCATGGCGGAGCTGGGAGCTCTGGAGGCCATGGCAGATGGTCTTCGGGGGCCTTGGCCTCGGTCCCCTCGGCCCGGCCCCTACAGCCGGAACCCCTTCTACCCCCCCCAAAATTTCCCTGGGGAAGTCAGGGGGTATCAGGAGCCCTCCGGGGCTAGACACACAGAACAGTACATGACATGACAAGACTCCAGGGCAAGACAATTAGGACAGGACATCCCACAGGAACCAGAAGCCCTCCTGGGCTGGCTTGGAAGCTGAGGCTTCCTCTGGGCATGACGAAGAGTCAGAGGCCCTCACAGGGTCCCTCAGCAACCACTTCCATTTCCATGACAAGGGGGCAGGCGGCTGGGAATGGCCTCCATGGCCACTAAACAAGGAGCTGCCTGCCCCAGACGAGTCTCCATGGACAAGACAAGGTAAGTTTAAAATGTTCCTGTGGGCACAACAAGACAGACACACGGCACTCCTGGCCGTGACATGTGGACTTGATCCACGGGGCTAGGGATAGCGGCGGCCGGCGGGCATGAGTCAGCGCCAATCCGGCGGGCTTGAGTCAGCGGCGATCCGGCGAGCTTGAGTCAGCGGCGATCCGGCGGGCATTGAGTCAGAGGCGGTGCCGGCGGGCATTGAGTCAGAGGCGGGCCGGTGGCGTGATCTCCCGCGAACGGCGCGTCTGGGGGAGCGGCAACCCGGGAACTAGGCAACCCGCCGGCAGGCTTGGGAGAGCCACCGCTGGCGGCGGATATCTCCCGCGATCGGCGGGCATGAGGGCATCGCGGCCAGCGACTCGCGGCACTCGCGGCGATCCCGCCGAACTCCCACGCCGTCTTGCAGTGGGCTATGGCGGGATTACAAGCGGCGACTTCCTTGCTGCGGGACAGACACAAACAAACAGACTGGAACAAAACAAAAGACTTTTGAAAACGGAAAACAAAACGAGGTGAAGGGGCGCCGCTTACGGTTGGGTCTGGTCTTCTGTCACACTGCACACACGAGGGAGGAACAGGAACACGCAGACGAGGACATAAACTCAAATAATAGTCTTTAATGTAGACATCAAGGCAGAACAAGGCAGGACTCAGAGACAGGATACACCGGGGAAGTAACAAGTAGACCAGACGAAATCAAACTCAAAAGACAGGAACTAAATACACAGGGTAATTAACACATAATGAAACAAACACAGCTGGAACATACTTAACTCATAATGACATGAAACAAGGACAGGAAACAAACCAAATATGGACACAAGAGGCAGGAACAGATGACACACAACAGAACCCTGACAATCGCTGCTTCATGTTTTTCATTTTTTATGACATTAATTTCAAGCAAATTAAGCACATAAGCACTGAAATTCCTCCAGATTCCTTGAATCTTTTAATTATGTTATGCACTGTTGAAGGTGAAATATCCAAATCTCTTCCTATCTTTCTTTGAGGAACATTGTTTTTAAACATTTCAATAATTTTCTCACGTATTTGTTGGCAAACTGGCGATCCTCGGCCCATCTTTGCTCCTAAAGGACTAGACCTTTCTTGGATGCTTTTGTACCAAATCATAATTACAATCACCTGTTGACATCAACTGTTTCAAATCACATCATTATTTAACCAATTTACCTCATTACTAGCCCTAAATTGCTCCTGTCCCAACTTTTTTTGGAATGTGTTGCAGGTCTGAATGACAGGAAAGGATGTATATTTACAAATGACATGAAGTTGACCAGACAAAACATGAAATATTTTGTGTTCATATTGTCTGCAATGAAATACAAGTCAAAGTAAATTTAGAAATCACTACTTTCTTTTTTTATTTGCGTTTTCCATACTGTCCCAACTTTTTCTGATTTGGGGTTGTACACAATTGGTGCAAACTGCTGTCCCACAACCAAAAAAAATAAATAAAAAACACATTTAAAAAGCATTTAAGTATTCAAATCTTTAGATGTTTACTAAGATCCTTCTATTATCTATTGAAACCCATTTTAGATTTTTTAGATTTTACATTTATATTTTCTTTGTAAATTATGAAACTTTATGTAAAAAAACATGTCCCGCATTTTTCATATCACTACCGAAACAGTGTATGTTTTAGTCTATTGGCCGAGACTGATTTTAACTTCACCCCTAAATTTATGATCAGGAAATATTCCTGTGTCCCTCTCTCTCATAGCTACAAGGTGTGAGTAGATAGGTCTCATCATTTTAAGGTAAATATGTTCAAAATATGAAAAATCTGTGAGTAACTTTAAGGAACGTCACAACCGAACACCTTTTTTTCTGCAATTAAGCACACTTTTTTGGGAGTTATTCCATAACATTTAGTTTTTATATGTGTGCAACTGTTCAGAACTGTGCTAGCTAACCATTTGCTGATTAGTAGTAACCATGTGCTGATTGTCACTACAGAAACTGTCACTACTGAAACATTTGGTGGAGTTTCTGTAGTGACATCTTTTTTTTTGTGTGTGTGTGTGTGTGTGTGTGGGGGGGGGGGGGGGGGGGGGGGTGGGGGGGGTAGTTTTCCCAAATAATTGTCACTAACGAAACAGTCATGACCAAAACATGTCATCATAGTTTCGGTAGTGAAAAAAAGGGAACACATAATCCTCATATTTTGGGGAAATAAACTCAATTTTAGTACAGTTGTGCATTTATTTTAGTATGTTTTAGTATGTGAGTTAAAAATTAGTAATGTGATGTGGTCGCTACCAAAGCATTACTGTCATTACCGAAAATGTGCAGATGTTGTGTCAAAAATATAAGTATACTGAATTATTAACTAAGATGTTATGATTAGATGTTTTTGGTTCAATGTATATTCAAACTAATGAATCCTTAACTTTGAAATCAGTATGATCAACTTTTTGCCTTTTACAAAGAAAAGAATTATTCAAAATACATAAAATCTCAAAAATTAGACTTGAAATATAGTTAAAAATGTTAATGTTATTGATTTACCACAGATTTAAATACAATAGCAAACAAATCTATTTACAATGTAGATGTAAGCAAATCTTAATAGGTCAATATAACTCTTCTAATTAAATTATTATTACTGTGTTTCGGTAGTGACAAATTTGGGGAGAGGACAAATATTCCAAAACTTTCTGAAAATACAATATGAGAATTAACTGCACAATTACTAGAAATGTGTACCTTGGATATTATACAATTTGTATACATACTTTTTTTTTTTTTTGTTGGAAAAATACACTTTTTTTCAAGACGTTTCCAACTCTGACTTTGGACCAATTCAGTAGAATAGCCCATATACTTAAGTGTGAACTGAATGTTATGTTTTCTGACACCTAATTACATGCTAATTGCAATTAATTGAAAATTCTAGTATTACAGTTTAAATTTAAATTACATTAAATGCAATTAGCCATACTTTGTTTAAATGTTTTGACCAAGTAGGATTTGCACTTCTATATGGATTTTCATAATTAATTCTATTGTCTTTGAAATATGGTTAAAGTTACTGCTGAATGTACTGATACATAAAGCATTCATGCTTTAATGTAATTTTGATTAAAAACATGTTTGTTATGTATTTAAATATGTTTGTAGTTACACATTTGTAATGATAAGTATATATTGCATATTTATAAGTATTGCAATTTAGTATATTTAAAATATACATCAACTATTAATAATTAATATATATAAACGTTAGATCAGTTAACACACTACAGTTAAAAAGTACTTCAGTATGTTAATCAACACATCAAAATAAGTGCACTTCTAAGCATGACAAAAGATTATAACAAGGATTTAAAATGAACTTAAAAAACATTTAATTTGACATTATAAAGTTAACTTTTTAAAATGCACTTAAGTGTGTTGAGAAACATGAATGTGAACTCTCTTTAAATACATTTAAGTGGCCTTTTATTTCATTATTATGATATTATCTGTAAGTACAGCTTTCAAAAATATAGTTTACCTTGAACGCAATGTCAGTTTCTTTGGATGTAAGTGTCTTCCACTTTCTTGACAGGTTTTGTGAGATACACTCACTTTTGCCGACAATGCTTTTAACTCTGGCATGTTTGTCTGGCACCATCTGGCAAGCGCCTCAGGAGCATGATGGCAAAAACTGAGAGACTGAGGAGGAGCTTCTACCCTCAGGCCATCAGGCTCCTAAACTCAGCCTCATAACATCTACAGGACTCAATTTAATAAACTGTAAAAAACACCCATCATTCTCCATCATCCGCATTGCTGCTATGTGTACATACCCGGTAAAACCTGTTTGCACATTCCTCTTGCACATCCCTGGTTATATTAATATTTATTAAATCCACAGTAAACTGTATTGCACATTTTAGTTCATTGCACATTTTACTCCTTATTTTATTTTATTTTATTTTTTAATCTTATTCCTACCTATATTTATGTATATTCTCTTGTGTTATGTTTCATCTTTTATTTTATTTTTTTGCACTGTCCATTGAGCGGACCCGTCCTGACCTACATTTCACTAATGATTACACCCTGTATGATTGTGTATGTGACAAATAAACAAGAACCTTGAACCTTGAACCTTGTGTCTTGAGTTTCAGAAAACCAATTACAGCAACACATGTTTTGTACTTCCATTCCAACCATCTAACAGACATTTCCATTAGCCCAACCACATTTCATGAATCGTAAAGAATTAAATGTCTAGCTAAAGGCAAAATAGTGGTAAAGCTTTCTCTGGATTAAGAAATGTAAGGTACTGCAAGCAAAACAATGTGTGTGTTTTTTTTCATTCACCAATGATCTTTTAGGTTTAAGGATATTTTTATTCTAAAATATGTCCTCTGAAATAAAAAATATTGAAAAAGGTGTTTATAATTTGATGCTCAAGAGAAGAATACTCATTAAATTGATCAAATGAATGCACAACAGCTCTCACCACGTCTGTACAAGAGCAATTTAGTTTTGAGATTGTTAACTCGACTCAAAAGTAAAAAGATATTTCTTCTTCTAATAAATAATGATTTTTGATTTTTCTCTCAAACAGTTATACAGTACATGCATGAATATTTCATGTTCATTTTATTCTTATTGGTTTATGAATGCATTGTAAATATGATTTGATATATCTGATCTAATCACATTACAGAGCTTTTTCAATAACTGTTACGATTATAACATTCCAAATTACCAGGTCGTAATTTTACTTTCGTAATCTTCTACTTTTATTGAGTCCATTATAATCTGAAATAATACATTTCTCTGTCATGGCTAATGGCTGTTGACGCCAAAGGTTTTTATGACAAAATGCCACAGCTCTAGGCAATGCATTTTCTGAATAAATGAACAAAACTGCCCAGTACAAGACAATTACACAACAACAGACCTTCTGTTTCTTTTTTCAATATTGTTTGATTAATTGTGATGTCAGCCATTTTTAAACCAAGGACAGGATGTGTTCATTGCCAAAACTATTCTGTAATTTTTTTACATTTGTGGTATGCACACCAAACACATGTCCTCTACAAAGGACAAACATGATTCCCTTGGAGATCAAAACATACAGCCAATGATCCTCAGTCGTTTCTCAGAATACAAAAAGGAAGGTCCCTACTTCCCCTCCTCCTCCTCCTCATTTTCAGTCAGCTGACTGTAGTTACACTGGCTCACTTATGAGTCACCTTCACAGTCTGGATTTTGCCTGCAGGCTTTATCAGTGTGTCTTAAGGCAGCGGTGTACTGAGATGCTCTCTCATGAGGGTCTGATGAATGCAGACCTTGAGAACACATGAAAGCTCCAGTCCTGAGAAAACGGGCATACGCTAATTATAGTGAAATCGATCATAGCGAACGATTCCAACCAATTTCCTTCCATTATTTATGCTTCTGAATATGATTATCGGACACTCTATCAGATCCCGAATACCTAAACTGTCTGCATACTCTAAATATCTATAACTATGAAGCTCTTTTGTCACACTTCAATCAAAGAATATATTTTGAAGAATGTCTCCTTTTCTCTTTTTTGACACTTTAGAATTGTTAACACTGGGTCATTGTAAACCCTGGGTAAATTGAATACGGTTTATCTTGCTTCACATTTCACACTGTTCATTTTTATCTAGGGGTTTCTAGGGGTTACTTAATCGTGCATTTATGTATTTACTCATCCTCAAGTTGTTCAAGTTTCTTTCTTCTGTTTACAAAAAGATATTTTGAAGAATTTTGGTAACCAAACAGTTACTGGTTCTCATGGATGTCCATAGTATGGTGAAAAACAACAAATAAACAAACTATGGAGGTCAGTGGAGACCAGAACCTTTTTGGTTACCAACATACTTCAAAATATGTTCCTTTATGTTCAGCAGATGAAAGAAACTCATGCAGGTTTGGAACAACTTGAAGATGAGTAAATTATGACAATTACTAGGTGAACTATCACTTTAAACTGCAGGTAATATTCTTATTTGTATTCTCGCAGTGTCAGTGTTATTGAAAGGATGAACTGCACGCAACGTGTTTACATAACGGCTCTAACATTGCACATCCTTGTATGTTGCAGACTGTACTGTCACATTTATCCTTAACGAAATTTTTGGATGTGCCGATTGTCTAAGTATGGAATCATGCCAATTCAATGAATTGAATGAATTCCTGAACGTCCGCAGCAAGACCAAAGGTCACAGCCGATCGCCGTTGATCGGCTGCCCCCATAGCTTCCAAATCCCAGGATGAGGGTGCCAGATCCTGCCCTGAAGTTGAGACAGCAGATCTTTTTTAATTGGAATCTCCCATGGGGTGTGATCTAAGGGAGACTAGCTTCAAAAACCATGTCTGGGATGGCCAGAACGGGGCTATCAGCAGGAGACAGACACAAGCCCGCCGGAATCAACTTGATTGGCGGAAACGCGCACAGCCTCAGATCTGGCCGTGAGCAAAATCATCTATCCCCAGAGGTGCCGGGTGACATAGAGAGAACTAAAGGGGACATTGGGTCGATTCCTGCGACAAAGAGATCTACCTCCGCCCAGCCAAAAAGATCCCAGGTCTGAGTTTCTGCCTCAATACGAAGTCCGCTGGCTTGCAGCTCTAGACTGTTGATGTGCCACAAGAGAAACTCTCCCATTCAGACACCTCCGTGCCCTAACCAGTTAGGGAGGCAGGGGTGTAAATCGTGGGGGGGTTAGGACCCCCCTAAAAATATCATTACAAACCACTCTGTGTATTGCAGTGGCGAGCGGTGATTTTTTTAACCGGGTATGCTGAGTGATAAGATTAAGACCCAACACCCCCTCCCCCCCATCAGCTTTTAGGGATCACAGATGACAAATAAGAAACACCATGGCAGGTGTCAAGCAAATAACGTTTACACGTAGTTACGTTATGATACGGAATATTCAGAGGGTGGGGAGATGGGGGATTCCCCCCTTCTATTGTTTTTTATTCTCAGTGAATAGGAGTTAAAACTGCCACCCGGGTGACACTACTCCAAAAACAGACCATGCAAATATCCAAATGAATAATATCTTTAAAATATACGCTATATGCTATATGCTAAATATATGCTAACGTTGCAACCTGGCAAACAACAATAAAATCAGAGAAGGACTTTAACTGTAAGCGACACAAGCATACAAAAAACAAAGGGAACAATAACATCTTAATGTTCAAAAAGTTCAGAGGATTTATTTTTCTTTCTTTTCCTGATGTTTGTTATTATAAAAAATGTATACAGCCCCACATTTTTATACTTTTTATACATTTTTTTACTTTTTTTATTTTTTTATTTACCACTTAGGCATGTTGACAATAATGTCTTCAACATACGTTGTCTATGAACAAAAAAGTAAGAATATATGTTTTCAGTGGACTTATAAAATTTGCTTTGCTTGAGAAAACATACAAATATACAGTTACAGCATTTTTTTTTCTTTTGATTTAGTCAAGTTGGTTTTGCATCAAACACAATATAGTTTTCGGCAATTGAGATCTGACATCAACAGCCATTTTTCCACTTGGGCGAGCGCTTCATGGACAGCTTACCTCGCGCATGAAATCAGCCGCATGCGAGCAAACCAATGAGAATGCGCTACAATCCTGATGGATCATAGCAGTAGAGTGTAGACGAGAAAGCTGCAGAGAATCTGCTCGTCTGGAAGCAATACTGCAACTGGTAGATTTAAAGAAATTACTGCCGTTTGGCAAATAAATCATTTTATGTACTTATCTTTAAGTTACATTTCAAATGACAAAAGATACACTTATAATCATGTTTATATTAATTATACCGTGAACATATTCTCTCAAATGGCCTGGGTATACAGAGCATTCGCAGCTTATATGGACAAAATTCCACTGGCTGTATTGTAAATAATACAATGGACATATCAATAAAAATTAAGGAAATAATAAAAAAGTTGAAAATAAAGTATCGGGTAGGGTTAGGGTAGGTGTAGGGAGGGCTTTTTTGTCCCAATAAGGTGGCATCCATTTAATAGCCTAATTTGAATTAAAACTATAATTTACACTCATTACGTTATTATTGCGTACTGTTTTATAATGTACTACAATACCGAGGTGCAGATAATTGCCACTATTTGCAATAAGTAGTAAAATAGTAAAAAATCTTGCTATTTTAACAGTGTAAATAGAATCCATCGCTATTTGCACTTAGTGTAAATAGTATCTATCGCTAAGAAAATATGCTATTCGCACTTAGTGTAAATAGCATCTCTCGCTAAGAAAATATGCTATTTGCACTTAGTGTAAATAGCATCTATCGCTATTTACACTTAGTGCAAATAGCCGCTGCCTATTTTATATGTAGATTGATTTCTCCTCTCTAAACTGTTTCTCAAGCGTGTTCTCTTATCACCGCTGCTGCGTGAATATGACACATCACAAATACCAAGACCTGAGGAAAAGCGGGGATTAAAGCTTTTCAAAAGTACTTTTTCCAAAGGTCCGGAACTTTCGGGGGTTGGACATGGGCACTGAGCACTCTGATTGGTTGAGTTCAAGCAGCATTATTTCAACCACCATTTATTTGCATATATATTTTTTAAAATATAACTGTTATTGTGTCATGGAATGTTGTTTTAAAAGTATTTCAGGTGAGAATGTAGTTGTTTAAAACTCAAATCAGCGGTTTATTTATAAAGACAATTTATAACAAAATGTGCTTCGCTGATTTCGGAGACGTCACCGGGCGCTCAGTGCTCATGTATCCTGACGAGAGCTGCCTCACCGCGGCTAGTCCTTCTGACATTTGCCGCCGGCTCCGATGTCTCTAGTGGTTAAAAATGAGATATAATTTGTTTTGGGTAAATCTAACAGGTCATCTTTGGTCTTTATCAGAGGTGTAAAGTACTTGAGTAAATTTAACTAATTACTGTACTTAAGTATCTTTTCGGGTACTTTGTAGTTGTATTGAGTATCAAAGATATTAGCAACTTTTACTCTCTACTTCACTACATTTTTAAATGAGTATCTGTACTCTTTCAGGGGCGCCGCTACGGATTCTGGGCCCCCTGGACAGCATATTCACTCGGGCTGCTCAGGCCCTAGCCCGGCACGTGTCCGACAGCTTGACATAATTACCAGCCCGAGTCCGACCCGAGCCGTCTTTTTTTTCCCTTCTCCCAAATCAGATTATACTGTTTCAGCTATTAAAATTGTTCAGTTTTGTATGTAATGGCAAAGTGATAATATTTCGTTTCGGTTTTTTATAAAGTTAATTTAGAAAAAACGTTTGGAGCATTTTTTTTGTTCCTTAAATACGTTTTTTCTTTCTCAAAGTAATGACCAAGAGGTCAGCGGCAGACAGTGAGCTGATCATAGCCATGTTTGATCAATTTAGCCTTCTCAAATCATCACGCCTAAAATAAAATCTATAGATATACTAACAGATCAAGCATATAAAAATGTTTAAACGTTAAACCTAGATAAATGTGCGCTGCATCCTAGTTTGTGCGGAGAGTGACATGGAGGCACCAGTGCAATCAATTGCATTTTTTTCAATGGAAACAACTTACGCCGTAATTTTTGCTCATAAAGGTAAGAGTAATACATCATTCAGAACTGTAAAGAGTCTACTTTTATTTGTGTGCACTCACAATATCAACAAAACTTTTTATAAAATATATAAAATAATTTTATAAAATAAAGAAAACAATGATGCGCCGTCTTGTCTTGAACAGGAGCGCTTCACAAAAATGAACCGAAAGTCAGCAAATACATGACTTACAGACATGATAAATATATCTATAGAAAGATTTAAATTACTACTTAACGAAATAAATCAAATCGAAAACAAAAACTCTTTCATTATAATCCGTGAAGATGCACTTCTCTCTAAAGGCGTGTCTAATGAGGACAGGGGCGGCGACAGAGAATGTTGAACGCAGGTGCTGAGGGGGTGCTAGATCAATGACAGGGGGAGCCGGGCAATTAATAGTAAATATGACCAAAACAGGTTGTTATTATTATTATTATTATTTTATATGTATAATAAAATCGCTGTATAGGTGCATTTCAAATGTTTATGAGGAATGTGGGAGTATTATCACGCTTAGCCTACTGCATGGGGACGCGCACGCAATTATTTTTATTTATTATTTTTTTCCTGCGGAAAGAGCTTATACTCCCGTCATTTTTGGATGTGCTTTCTGTCGTCTCATGCAGTCTCCGTGAATGGAGTGCGTCACAACAATGAACCAGCTCACAGACATGAGAAATAAATCTGCAGAAAGCTTGAAAACCAATTAAAATAAAAACAAATCTTCTCTGATTATGTAGTCCGTATAGGTGCATTTCACTATTAAAGGCACGTCCACTGTGGAGATGGCGAGTCTGAGAAAGCACTAGTTTATTAATAAATAATTCAAATGTCTTCTTTTTCCCCGATGCATTCATAATCATTACTTTAGCCGGTGCTTTGCGGCAAGCTTTATGCGTGCGTTTGAGCGCGGAATAATACGCCTAAATGCCTAAATAATAGGCATAAATAATAACCTAAATGGTTATTATACTATCAATTTAATATAAACGTGTGAATAGTTGACTAGAAAAATCTTTAGTCGGGGCAGGCCAACAGTACTTGGCACAAGGAACCGATCCATTTTTTAAATAAAATGCTGACATGCGACTGCAAATTACGTTATTGCATTGCAGTATTTATGCATGTGTTTAATGAGTCAAATGTTTTTATTTTATTTCATTTTTTATGGGGGTGCTATGTGTCACGTTCTCTTAGGGAGCACAGGAACACGGAGACGAGGAATTCACAAATAGAGTCTTTAATTATACAAACGGTAGACAGGGATCACAGGCAGGGAAGACATTCAAGGACCAACAAACACTAACTGAAAGGACTGGGGCTTTTAAAGACAGGGTAACGAGGGAACTAAGGAGACACACCTGGGATAAAATTAAACAATCAGACATGAGGGAGAAACTGGGTCACAGAACAGGTGGAGCAAAAACACAACAAAACAGTCCAGGGGCGTGACATTACTCCCCCCTCCCGGAAGGTGCGTCCTCGCACCGTGGAACAACAGAGAGGGGGGGGGGGGACCAAGGCGGAGGCTCAGGAGGAGGACGAACACCCGGGAGGGGGCCGGCTGACAGAGACCAAGGAGGTGACGAAGGAGGGAGGAGCCAGGGAAGAGACAGGAGGGACCCGGAGCAGGAGGCGCACAGCTGGACCCAGGCCATAGCCAGTATCTGTATGATGGCCCACGGTGGCGGAGCAGGTGGAGGAGGAGCCCGAGGCGGAGACGGAGAGCCGAAGAGCAAGGGCGACGGGGAGGATCCGGGGGACCAAGGCGGAGCAGATGGCGCTGGCGACCGAGGCAGAGCTGGGGATCCAGATGGCCGCGGTGGAGCCGGAGCAACAGAGGACTGAGGAGGAGCCGAGGGGATGAAGGAGCCTGACGGAGCCAGAGGGACGAAGGGACGAGGCGCAGCCAGAGGAGTGGAGTCCCGAGGTGCAGGATGGTCGACGCCAGACCAAGGCGGAGCCGGAGGGACGAGGGAGCCCGGTGGAGCCAGTGGACAGATGGGCCACGGCGGAGAGGAGGGAGCTAGGAGCCATGGTGGAGCCGGCGGGTCAACGGGCGAGGCGGAGTCCGGGCCTCGGAGGCTGGAGGTGGAGTCGAGGGAAACTCCGACCACGGCGACGCTGGAGGATGGCAGTCCCGCCGAGCTCGCACCGCATAGATGGTGGGCTGAGGGCGAGCAGAGGGGCTGCCAGACTTCAGCGGTGGAGGAGGCATTCAAGGACCAACAAACACTAACTGAAAGGACTGGGGCTTTTAAAGACAGGGTAACGAAGGAACTAAGGAGACACACCTGGGATCAAATTAAACAATCAGACATGAGGGAGAAACTGGGTCACAGAACAGGTGGAGCAAAAACACAACAAAACAGTCCAGGGGCGTGACACTATGGGGGTGCTTTGGTTTTTCTTGGGGGTGCTGGAGCACCTGCTAGCCCCTCCCTAGCGCCGCCCATGAATGAGGAGATGGCGAGTCAGGATCATCATCTTCATCTTTGCGACACTGACACAGAAAACACTAGTTTATTAGTAAATAATTCAAATATCTCTTTACTATTTCCCCCTGACATATTCATGGTAATTACTTTTGCTGGGGCTTTACGGCAAGCTTTATTGCGTGTATTTGAACGCAGAACTCTTCAGCTGTGCTGACGGCTCTCTGCTGCTGCGGGACACTAAACACCGTCGAGCCGCTCTTGACAGTCGCGACACGGTCTCGTGTTGTTTCCACCAGCGCGGCAATTTTTTTTCATCACTAATTGATGGATGTCTAAAATATAAAAATAAGGAAAAGCCTAAAACAGGCCCGAGGCCTGGCCCGCGTCTGATCTATGACGTGAAAATTGGCCCGATCGAAGCCCGGCCCTAGAGGCGTAAAAAAGTCGGGCCCGTCGAGGCCGGGCTGAAATGCATGGCTCTAGCGTTCCCCTCGGTAGAAATCACATTTCCCCCTCGGGGGCCCCCTCCCATCGTCGGGCCCTTAGAATCGTCCTAACCCCCCCCCCCTTACGCCGCCCCTGTACTCTTTACTCCACTACATTTGAAATGAGTGTTGCAGTTACACATTACATTTTACATGGCACCTAGCTTTTCTGCAGCAGTTTATTTATGCTACAAAAGATGTGATATCGCCAACTACAGGGCACTGAAAGTACTATATCTTGTGCATTTTGCCCTACCCAAACTTGTCAACAAGGTTCCTTTACGTGAATGTGACCTTCTTAGCCAGTAGTTGTGAATCACAGGTGTTTTATATATGAGATGAGGACATGACTGCAGCTGACAATGAGGCCGAAACCAGCACATCCAGTGCAAGAAGACTTTGACTTTATAATTTTACTTAACATTATTTTATTTATCCGTTACACTGAAGAGAACTTTTTGAAGGATATTGTTTTTTGTTTTTGCAATTTTGAGGTGTTCAGTTTTATTTTGGTTTCAGAAAATAAGCGTGATTGCTCTCCTCACAAATCAGCTCTTTCTTGTTTTTGTTGCGTTTTCTGTGCCTTGTCTTGGACATTTATGTCACTTCCTGTCTCCCGTGGTGCTTGTAGTCAGTTTGTATCTTATCTTGTTCAGCTTGTTATCCTCCTGTATACTGTACAGGTGCATCTCAATAAATTAGAATGTCGTGAAAAAGTAAATTTTTTCTTGTAACTTATTTCAAAAAGTGAAACTTTCGTATATTTTAGATTCATCACATGTAAAGTACATTTCAAAAGTTTTTTTTAGTTTTAATTTTGATGATTAGAGCTTACAGCTCATGAAAGTCAAAAATCAGTATCTCAAAATATTTACATTTGATTTTCAATAAATGACCATCCATACAATATAAATTCTGGGTATCTCTTGTTCTTTGAAACCACAATAATGGGGAAGACTACTGACTTGGCAATGATCCAGAAGACGAACATTGACACCCTCCACAAAGAGGGTAAGTCACAGAAGGTCATTACTGAAAGGTGTGGCTGTTTACAGAGTGCTGTATCAAAGCATATTAAATGCAAAGTTGACTGGAAGGAAGAATTTGGGTAGGAAAAGGTGCATAAGCAACAGGGATGACCGCAAGCTTGAGAATACAGTCAAGCAAAGCTGATTCAAACACTTGGGAGAGCTTCACAAGGAGTGGACTGAAGCTGGAGTCAGTGCATCAAGAGTCACCACGCTCAGACGTCTTCAGGAAAAGGGCTACCAAGCCACTTCTGAACCAGAGACAACGTCAGAAGCATCTTACCTGGGCTGTGGAGAAAAAGAACTGGACTGTTGCTCAGTGGTCCAAAGTCCTCTTTTCAGATGAAAGTAAATTTTGCATTTAATTTGGAAATCAAGGTCCCAGAGTATGGAGGAAGACTGGAGAGGCACAGAATCCATGTTGCTTGAAGTCCAGTGTGAAGTTTCCACAGTCAGTGATGATTTGGGCTGCCATGTCATCTGCTGGTGTTGGTCCACTGTGTTTTCTGAAGTCCACAGTCAACGCAGCCATCTACCAGGACATTTTAGAGCACTTCATGCTTCCTACTGCTGACAAGCTTTATGGAGATGCTGATTTCATTTTCCAGCAGGACTTGGCACCTGCCCACACTGCCAAAGGTACCAAAAGCTGGTTCAATGACCATGGTGTTACTGTGCTTGATTGGCCAGCAAACTCGCCTGACCTGAACCCCATAGATAATCTATGGGGTATTGTCAAGAGGAAGATGAGAGACACCAGACTCAACAATGCAGATGACCTGAAGGCCACTCTCAAATAAACCTGGGTTTCCATACCACCTCAGCAGTGCCACAAACTGATCACCTCCATGCCACGCCAAATTGAGGCAGTAATTAAAGCAAAAGGAGCCTCTACCAAGTATTGAGTACATATACAGTAAATGAACATACTTTCTAGAAGGCCAACAATTCACTAAAAATGTTTTTCTTATTGGTCTTATGAAGTATTCTAATTTTTTGAGACTTAAGACTTAAACTACTTCAGTCTGTGTGCATTGAATTTATTTAATACACGAGTTTCACAATTTGAGTTGAATTACTGAAATAAATGTTTGTGAAAACGACATTCTAATTTATTGAGATGCACCTGTATATACAGCCCTAGTGTTTCTTTAGTTCTTTGCGAGTTGTTGAATGTAATGGTTGTATGTTTCCCTGTCATTCTGTTCTTTGTTCCCTTTGGTTTTTGGCTTATTTTTTGTTCTAGTTTTTCCATGAAATATCTGCACATAGATCCTTGCCTATTTTTCCCAGCTTCTCCACAACATTACAGTTTTTCACTGGCATGTCTCTTTGACTTGTGCATCTTTGAGCCTATATTTAGTATAAGTAAAATACTTAAGTACTGTTAAAATCAGATACTCTAATACTTTTACTCAAGTTGTTTTGGAATTGGTGACTTGTAACTTGTAGTGGAGTAATTTTCAATGTAAGGTATCTGTACTTTTACTCAAGTATGGTTTTCAGGTTCTCTTTACACCTCTGGTCTTTATTATATTATTCTATTAATCTATTAATATGTTAAATGAAAATAAAAAGAGGCAATGCTGTTTGATATAATATTTCGTTTAATTGTAATGTATGTACATTCCCTGAACTACATTTCTGCGGCTATTAACATGTTTAAATGAAAACGAAAAGAAGCAGTGGTGTTTGATATCATATTTCGTCTTATTGTATATACAGTGAGGGAAATTGCAGTAGCCGAGGCGAGCTGACTGACGTTATCAAGTATGCTGCTGTTTGCAGAATAGGAGCACAATAATATATACATATAAAATATACATTTTGCTAAAATATTTGTTGTTAGACATTAAATGTGTTTTCTGTAGAATTTTAAACCTACATAAAAGTGTATTTTTATGATAGCAGTAACTGTAAATTGACTATTGTAATAGGTAAAAGCTAGTAGTAGGCCTACTAATTACTAGAACAAATGAGTTAGTGCGTTTCTTATAGCAGTTAAAATATAGTCATTTTCTTTACTATTTATTTTCATTTTTAATTCAGTAATTTTATTTGAATGCTTTAAAGAGCAATTTTAGGTTGTAATGTTGTAATGTTCTGCAAACTATAAAAGGTACAGCTGCCATAAAACCAGAGAGAAAAGCTGCATGGCCAGAAACTTTAAAAAAGTAAAATAGCCTAATAGTATGTGAGAGAGTCAGTGGTAATATCATTGTGTTCCTATTGGTCAGTGTTAGAGGACCTCAGCTTAGCCTGACAGTAGCCTGATTTAGACCAGGTTAGTTTCCCAGCATAAATTGCCACAGTGACTAAGCTTGATCTAGGCCTGTGTTAAATTTGCTTTATGGAACCAAATCATCTGACAATGAGTCAGACTAACTGAAATAAGCCTGGCTTATTTGGTAAACTTGTTTTATGAAACAGGTCTCGAGGCATTAAAAGTGATCATATTTTCTCCATTGCATCGAATTGCATCGAATCGCATTGTGTTGAATCGAATCAAATCGAAATCCGATCACACTGCATCGTAACAGGGGTGAATCGTATCGCATCGCATTGGTACCTGCTTCATATGTATCTTTAATGTATCGTATCATTGGCTATGCATCGAGGTGTGCATCGTATTGGCCTGAGTCATGAGATGCACATCTCTACTGTGCATGTTTGCCACCACAATGCAGTGTTAACACCACAAAAGCAGTGCTAACGCTGGCTAAAAAGCTAAAAATTCTGAATAACAAAGTGCAAAACATACATTTATGAGGGGTTTACAAGAACATAATCCAGTTTTTTTTTGTGTGTGTGTGTGTTACAAACAATAGAACTCAATGCTCACCAAAACTGTTGTTACCAACATTATTCAAAATATCTTTTGTTTTCCGCATACAGGTTCGAATGAGATGAGATGCATAAATGATGACAGTCTTTTTTTCCAGCAAATTACCCCTTATACATATTGTACAAGTGTTTATGACAGCATCTTTTATAGCCTGATGCACGTTATTCTACAAGAAGCCGGTCTACTACCCTTTCTCACGGTTGTCATATGATGAAAATAAGAACTACAAAGCAGTACTGTGCTTTTAATTGAATGTCATGGAAGGATTTTTTTGCTTATTATACATGCATCCAGAGCTTAAGCTTTGTGAAGTGGTTCAAAGGTACCTCTTGTCATCTCTTGAAGAGGTGAAAGTATATTGCTTCACTGAAAATTGTCTTCAGAAAACAAAAGAGAAGGAAACAGCATATTCTCTTCTGCATGTATAAAAAATTATCTTATAAAAGCAGCAATTATTCTAATCCTTCTTCAGCATTCATGCGTTCTTGTTTTCCCAGCCCGCTGTCAAGCTACTAATAAGCGGTCAGCAAGGCAACTAATTAATTATACTGATAATTTTCTGCTGTGCTAATGCTGCTGTAATACGCTGAAGTGATTCCATCAACTTCCTTTGGGATCCTTTTGGTTTCCTTTGTGTGAAGCCAACTCATATTGTCCGCTTGGCAATGTACAAGATTCCGTCAAATGATTCTGCGCATGGCTTACGGTCAACACATTGTCTTGTCATTGTGACATGTAATTAATTTGGCTGTGTATGAAATTAATTATGTTTAGGAAATTGAGGGTCATTATCTTTTAAATGTGCACTTAGGGTAAAGCGTCTGAAGTTTGTTCATAATTCTTAATAATGTGCAATTAACCTTTGTGTTTAAGGGCATATGGCACTAAACATGGGAAACAGCAGACACTAAATGAAGAGAGAAAATAGGAAATATTTAATTAGAAACAATAACAATGTTTCTCTTCCATATTATTCTCTAGTGCGCTAGTTTGTGGTGTTAAAGTGCTTCATATGATGTCTCAGTAGTGCCATGGTAATATTGCAAGGTCTGCAAAGTACATCAGCGGCTTTGGAATACAACAAATATCAATGATACAAAACATAAGTATTAAATAAAAAATAACTGATTTCTTTAGATCCATGCATATATCCAACCATTTATAATAGCAATCTTTTTAATGTTACTGGGGCATTTTGAAAGTTCTGGAAAACAATAAGGCTGTTATAAAGAGATCAAACAGAAACATCACTTGACTGCTGTGATCTTCAGATAGACTAGTTCACTGCAGTTCATCTTAACATCGTTAAGTAGAAGCAGCTGTCCTTGGGTATCCACTTGTTAAGTCTGACGTCACACGTCACTGCTTCCGGGTCCAAATGCTTTATCTCATGCCACAAGAAAACAACAAACGAATGGTACTGATATACACACACAATGTGATGCAATACTACCAAAAAATTGTATATCTCCATACCGAAATCCCAGATGGCCATACAGTGATTCATGATGTTTTATTAAAGTTCAGGTGGAGCACGTTCAGATAATCAACTCAGTTAGCATGATAGTGCTGCATCCCATTTGTACTCGGAAGTTGGAAATTCTGAGTTCCCAGTAGGAACTTTTAAAGGGGTCATCGGATTGACATGCACTTTTACATGATGTTTTATTAACAAAGTTCGGGAGGAGCACATTCAGATAATTAACCTAATTAACACGAGAGGAGAACAATCAGTAATCAACCCAGTTAACAAGATAAGAGGTGTGTATATATACACAGCAGACTTACCTCTGTTCATTGGCAGTTTTCCAGCATTCGGTCTGCTCCTTTTGCCATTACATCACAGACCAACAAACTTTTCCAGTCTAAACAACGAGACCTATACTGGGGATTTTTTCCGAGCTCCAGGTTTCGTCGCGGCCGCTGGCTGCTCTCTGCCCGACAAGCCACACGCTCTCCACGATGCCAAGGCTTAACCTCGCCTCCACCGGCGTCACTTCCAAACTTCTTCCCCGGCATCCTCGTATCATTCGGCAGGGCCAACAATTCCTCCGATCGGAAAGTGGATCGTATTTAAGTCTGAGGCAAACGCTGATTAATTCCGACACACCGTCCTCGCGGAGGGTAAACAAAGCGGATCTGTACGATCTAAGTTATTCGTCTCTGCAATCAGCCAACCTCATTCCTAAATCCAATCCAGCAGGGCGGACAATATTTCGAGCAAAGCTCGCAAGGCCCCGAACTCACCTCGCTCGACACCACCATCGCCCCACACAAAACACGGCTCTCCTTAAGCGCTGGGTTGCAGCGGCAGGCTTTCAACGAGCCTGGGCAACGCCCCAGATCTCACCGTGGCAAAACCTCACTCGCTTCCCTCTTCGGCTCAACTTTTCACCGCGGCTCTACCGGCCACATTGTCGTATGCAGCCGGGCCTCCAGCTCTTGTAGCAGCAGTTGCTAGCGCGAGGCTGCCTCCGCTAGCGGCGCAGGCCATGTTGCAATATAAATTTTTAGATAAAGTCGCAAAATGGCAGGTAATTTGTTGCTAAACGTTTTAAATGACGTTGTGACAAAAGGATGTTAATGTCGTTTTGTAACCATGACGCAAAAAGCTGCGTAAAATAAACAAACGAAATTACCCAGATTTCTGAATTAATTTTCACTAGCATTTTAATATAAATTACATATTTCACTCCGATAAACGGATGAAGAAAATCTAGATTTAAACCCCCCCCCCAAAAAACACCATCTACTCCACTTCCCTGCAGCGCTGCAGTTTTAAATGTGTTCTTTAATTCAGTTAGGAAGTCTTGCTGTGACTATGGATCTGCCGTCAGTCACACGGTATCACGTCACGTGAATACGCAGGCCAGAGTTCACCAAGCTTTAACTTTGGAATGCAGTGAAATGTGAAACTTTTTGCACAAGCCTGCGCTTCCGGTCTGACGCATTGGCATGCGTAGGAATGGAAGTCAATGGAACGAAATGTACAGTGTGACTGCCCCTTAAAGCAGCTGAAGCAAGCGTGAGGCTGCCTCCGCTTGCAAAACAAGCCCTTACATCTCAGTCTTTCCCGCTGCTACTTCCAAACTTTTTCTTTTTCAGTGGCCTCCAGCTCCCATTGCAGACGCTAGCGTGAGGCTGCCTCCGCTAGCAGTGCAGGCTATACAGGTTCTTCAGGACTCTCATCCCGTGGCCTACAGCTACAGCAGGCGAAGCAAGCGTGAGGCTGCCTCCGCTTGCAACACAAGCTCACACATCTCAGTCTTTTTCCTCCCGCTACTAATAACCCCTTTTTTCTTTTTCAGTGGCATCCAGCTCCCATTGCAGACGCTAACTGTGCATGCATGTAATATGTTATATGAGTCACATTTAAGAACATGTCTCTGAAATGGTTTTCAAAATGGTCTCCCTCATCTAACACACCCGATTCAACTCGTAAGCTCATTAGTACAGACTGAAATGGGTCAGAAAAGGTAAAGAGAGTTGAGAGGAAATATGATGCGTGTCAGATCCGAGTCACCTTCAGCAGCAACAGCTCTTAAATAAAATGGAAACCAAAACAAAATAACTCGGCTTCTCCACATTCAATTCAAATGTCCACTTAATTTTTATTATATGGCCATTTCTTTATGACAGAAATGCTACAGCAATTGTAATTCCTTGAATGTGGACATCAGAAGTTGCCATTTTTCTGAGTTCAGTCGTTTCACAGAAATAATCTGTTCAGATTTCCCCATAGGCGGCGTGAATTAAATGAGGGTTCATGATCAGCCCTTTCGACGCCCCGCCTTCTCCATTTCGCTTTAGCCCATTGGAGTGGCTACTAGGAAAATTATTGGGTAAAAAACACCTTCTAACCGATCTGTCAGCTCCGCATAACTCCCTGTTTTCAAGCATAAAACACCTCGATTCCTCTTGACAAAATCTCTCTCAATAGTAGGACATTGATCATGCAATAAATATGATGAAATCATGCGCTTGGCTGGCAAAAGTCAAAATCGCCTCAGCTTTCAAAACTAGGTCTATCCATCCAGATTCATGGCACTTATTTGGGGTACCCTGGCACAGGAAATTCTATTTTTTCATGCGCTTAACTTTCGGATGCAAAGCAGCACCAAGATTTTCTGATGTGTCATCAGAAGCAGCTTATTGGATTTGTCAAACAATTACGCAAAGTAATCCTCATAAACTGTTCTGAGTATTGAACTCCCTGTCAGATGCTGCAAAAGCGCTCCCGGTCAGGGAAACATTGGCTTTTCCGTCTATCTACTAATGAGGCTTACCCGTCTGACACAGTGAGTATTGAGCTCCCGTCAGATGCTGCAACTGCCTCCCGGTCAGGAAAACATTGGCTTTTCCGTCCTTCTACCAACAAGGCTTACCTGTCTGACACAGTGGGTATTGAACTCCCGTCAGATGCTGCAACTGCCTCCCGGTCAGGAAAACATTGGCTTTTCCGTCCTTCTACCAACGAGGCTTACCCGCCTGACACAGTGAGTATTGAGCTCCCGTCAGATGCTGCAACTGCCTCCCGGTCAGGAAAACATTGTTTTTTCCGTCCGTCTACCAACGAGGCTTACCCGTCTGACACAGTGAGTATTGAGCTCCCGTCAGATGCTGCAAGTGCCTCCCAGTCAGGGAAACATTGGCTTTTCCATCCGTAAACCGACGAGGCTTACACGAATGACGCAATGAGTATTGAACTCCCATCAGACGCCACCGAGCTCTTGCGGCCGGCACTTCAAAATGATTTCAACCGTCCATCTGCCGGTAAGGTCCACCCATCAGACGCTGCGAGCTGCTCCCGTCAAAACTATGTGGACCTTCCCGGTCAGTCGATTCAAGCCCGTCCACTCCGTCATCGACCAGTAGGGTTCACCCGTCTGACGCTGTGAGCTGCTCCCGTCAGAGAAGCGGTGTGAGCCCTCCTGATCGGGCTTACCAAATCACATTGCTCCTCGTCCATCGGCTAGTGGGGCCCATCTTTCCAGCGCTGCGAGCTGCTCCCATTGGAGGCAGTACGGGCCCCCGGTCTGACAACCCAAACACGCTGCTCCTCCTTTTATCGGTCGGTAGGGCTCACCGACCTGACGTTGCGAGCTGCTCCCGTCAAGAAACGGTATGAGTCCTCCCGATCAAGCACCCCAAATCACGCTGTTCCTCGTCCATCGGCTGGTAGGGCCCTTTCACCCGGCGCCGTGAGTTGCTCCCGTCGGAGTTTGAGTGGGCCCTCCTGGTCAAAAGACTAAGTTTCTTCCTGAAACACCAGCCCGCCAAATTTTCGGCGCTCATTTTGGGGGGTTATTCGTCGGGCGGCTGTCCTTTGCTAAGTTGCTTTTTGGGGGTACTCTGGGCTCGGGCCAAAATTCCAAGCTCGGAGCCCTCCCCTCGGAAAGCACGCCAAATACGCATAAACTTTATTCTATTTATTATATGTAAGTGTGAACTCGTGAAATGATGTTTTATTAACAAAGTTCGGGAGGAGCACGTTCAGATAATTAACCTAATTAACACAAGAGGAGAACAATCAGTAATCAACCCAGTTAACAAGATAAGAGGTGTGTATATATACACAGCAGACTTACCTCTGTTCATTGGCATTTTTCCAGCATCCCTCCGCCACCCCTTCTCCGCACTTACAACTATTCCTGTCCTAATCTGTAGGGGGGTACTCTGGGTTCGGGCCAAAATTCCGAGCTCGGAGCCCTCCCCTCGGACAGCACGCCAAATACGCATAAACTTTATTCTATTTATTATATGTAAGTGTGAACTCGTGAAAAGTTGTTTGAACTGAAATGTGTGTTGGCAGTCTGTGTACACAACCACCCTATAATGATAAAAATCCACCCAGTGTTTTTTGTTTTTTAAATCTTGTTAAATCATTTCCACTTTCTCATATCAAGCCATTCTCAGATGCCTGTCTGTGTGACGTCACACAGACCAAGGCCCCTCCCACGATTGTTGATTGACACCAGCCTTTTACCTTAGATCCGCCCTGAGAGAGCTGTCATCAATCCGCCATTGTTTCAATGCTGGAGCAGGAGTAGACAAGAATGGCTCCTAAGCAATTGAGGTGTTCTGTTGTTGTATGTATTAATGAATATAGCAGTCGTCATTTACTCCCGACATCTGTGCTGCTGAAGACGCAGTGGATTACCTTTGTTTTTGAAGTGAATGCATCCTCCGATCTGCCTAAATGGATTTATGTTCACGCGAATCATTCGTGATCCAGCTTCATCTACAGAAGAAGTGAGTATAAGGTTCTTTTATGAATCTTTGCAAATCGCCTTTCCTAATAACGTGCTAGTTAGCAAGTTCCACGGCTAAAATAAACAGTATCATGAGAACGGCTCGTCACCCCACAGAAGAGAGGGGCGGGGTCAGCAGAGCTCATTAGCATTTAAAGAAACATGGACTAAAATGGCTTGCTGAAAACAGAGCTGATTTTGACAGGGTAAAAAGGGTGTTGTTTTACACTACCATTGAGAATTTTAGCCAAAGTATGTTATAGACTTTTCATTAAGACCCTAAAGAATCATACCAACTTGTGGAAAATGGGCATCCGATGACCCCTTTAACAACAGAAGAGAAACAATAATAATATATTGTTTATCACTTACGTTCGCCTGTGTCTCAGTAAAATCTCAGTAAACTGGTGCACACAGTAGGGTACAACGGGGCTAAAGGCACGCCTTAAGAAAAAAATAGCTTTTTACTACACACATAATGTATGATTGCCCCCTT